>CDEZ01020808.1:0-148692 GCA_000826365.1 Acanthamoeba royreba
GATCCCCGAGTGACCGTGCACGTCGGCGACGGCGTCAAGTTCATGGATGAGAGGCAGAACCAGTTCGACGTCATCATCGTGGACTCTTCCGACCCTGTCGGCCCGGCCGAGTTCCTCTTCGAGAAGCCCTTCTACCAGTCCATCAAGAAGGCGCTCCGCGCTGGCGGTATTGCTGCTACTCAGGCTGAGTGCCTGTGGCTGCACATGGACATCATCAAGCGCCTCATGGTTCAGTCCAAGGAGATGTTCAAGCACGCCGAGTATGCCTACACCACCATTCCTACCTACCCGTGCGGTCAGATCGGCTTCGCCATCCTCAGCGAGAGGGATGAGTCGCCGAAGGAGCCCGTGAGGAAGCTGCCTGCCGACAAGCTCAGGTACTACAACGAGCACATTCACCGAGCTAGCTTCGTTCTTCCCGAGTTCGCCCGCAAGGCTCTTGAGCAGTAAATGCACTCTGCTAGTTCCCCACCCTTCTGTCCTCTTGGGTTTTTGTTCAGAATAGATGAGGCGCAGCACTTGGTGCAAGTCTGCGACTCTTCTCATTGACTTATTCGTCGGCGGGCAGTTCGAGGGAATTGTTGGCGTTTTCCTCCGCAAAGTACTTGGCCAGCATCGCCGCCTCTTCCGCCATATCCTCCTCAGTTCGTTTCGATCTAGGCTTGTCCATGTCTAACTGAGATGATCAACAAGGAGGAGAAAGGGTGAGCTTGTTTGTTGGCTTAAAGGAAAGGGTGGGCCGGTACCTTCTCGTAAACTTCATCGTTTCGTGCAAAATCGCCCTTCCTCCTGGGAATCACATGAACGTGCACGTGCGCTACCAAGATGTCCATTTCACCGTGATCAGCACGTTGCGCCATCATCAGACTCTGCTCGCACATAAGTACCAACAGTTTGCCCGGCTGCCGCGCCATCCTGTATGGCCATCGTGAGGGCCTCTCCCTTGTAGTGCCGTTCGACCGCCTCGCCCACCCGTTGGGCTGGAGTAGCCATGACAGCCATCACAAGTGGAAATGTCTTATCAAACTCTCGTGCTGCATCGATCATCAACGAGATGGAAGTACGAACCCGATGTCCACAAGTCACTCACTTCTACTGGCGTGAGATCCCTGAATCGTGTCACTGCGCGGAGGAGGAATGAATGTCGGTTAGTTTGGTTCAGTCATGGATGTGCCACGCGAGGCAGCATTCTCATCCTTCCTGATCTTAACCTTTTCGTTTGGAGATGACCAGCACATGGCCTGCATGTACATCCACATCACGCATTAATAAGTTAAATAATATTATTTTCTGCCTAAATCGGGAAAAATAGAGGAAGGATAATGATACCAGGGACTATGGGCATGAGGTTGACGAGGCCGAGCGAGAGACGACTGCGGAAGAACACCTGAGTCGCCAGCACCCGGTGCTGCCCGAATACCACTGTCTCCGTTGCTGCCATCCACCTTCTGCTGCTGAGTTCAACGTTTGGGAAATTTTTCGTTTCGTTTAATATTTACACTTTGGGAAATTGTTTGCATTTCGCACTGACATTTTTTATTTGGTCCTATTTTCTTTCTGAAGGTAATAGTGGTTACACGGTATTGCCCAAACAAAGTAACGTGTTTCGTTCACTCCGGACAAAGTTGTGTTGCTTGTGGGCCTGTGAGGAGTGCGAAGGTGTAAGAGAATATCACTCCCCCTACCACTCCGACAAGCTCAAACATCGCCGGCTATGGAGAGCTCTGCTGCTTCGGTTCATGACGAACCACAACCTGTTGTACCCCAAGCAGCTGCAACTGCAACGACGAGTGCCGCCACGGCCTCCGCAAGTGACGTGCCTACTACTCCTGGGCCAGCGTCCGAAGATGCCGCAGCGACCGACTCGACCCGCGGAGCAGGCGCCAGGAGTGACCGGGCTGCGCCAGGAGGCCGTCTCCTGTTTATGGACGTCCTCAACTACTCGCACCTGTTCTTCGTCGGGGTGACGCGCAAGGGCTCCGCGTGGCCGATGCCGCAGCGGGTGTTGCAGAAGGTGGAGCGGTTCCTCGCGGCCGCCGCAGAGTCCGGCTGGACGGTGGAGATCTTCATCGACGACGTTTGCAGGACGGAGGAGGCCATGGGTACCTGGACGAAGCGCCGGGAGAAGGAGGTCCGCGAGCGGAAGCGCAACATGCCGCAGGCAGTGAATCGCCTGCTTGGGGACATGTTCGCGCAGTTCGGAGTTAAAAGTGCACTACTCGGCCGAAGCGGACAATGACGATACCATTGTATCACACTCCGTGCACCGTGGCGCGGCGGTACTCAGCGCCGATCGGGACATGTACCGCTATACCGGCTTCACGAGGCCTTTGCGCGTGTACGATTCCTTCAAGGTGAAAACGTCCCCTGGCCGACCGCCGAGGCTGGTCATGACGGAGCGGGCAGTTGCAGATCGACGTGCCAAGTCGGAGCGTCGATCCGTGATCGTGCCGCCACCGGCGACTAACGCCACGATGCACTCTCAGTGGGGCAGCAAGGAGACGCAGCAGGAGGTCGTGTATCAGCGTGGTTCCCCTTCGCCACTCACGCGCGATCTGGGCAACATTCACTTGCTGGTGCGGCCGCTGCGTCAGGCGGTGTACCATCATGTCGGCCTGAAGGGAACCGTGCACGAGATCATCCCCTTCTGGGACAACAAGACGAATACAGTGGTATGGACGGACGACCACGTGTCTCCAGACCCTGGGCTTGCGCATCTCCTCGATCGCTCGAAAGTGACGCTTGGTCAGGTTCTCGCTCATATCTTCCCTGATCTGGCCAACATCACAGATGGCAAAGTACCGTCTGCGCTCGGTAGAGTGCAACCCAACCTGTTCTACAATCATCTGTGGGCGATCAGGGCGGTCGTGTACGAGCTCCTCGTCATCGCTTCCCAGGGCCAGTTGACCCTGCTCGACTTGATGAAACAGGATCCCTTCTTCCAGTCTGCCAACTCCTCCGCGGGGGATCCTCATCATCGACCTCCTCGTCGTCGTCCTGATGATCAACGAACCCGTTCCGCCGACACGACTGAAGTGGATTACAGAGGTCGTGGTGGAAGAGGCCGGGCGCAGGAGGGAAGCTGGTCGTCTGCTGATGGACGAGGCCAGCATTGGACCAGAGGAGGAAGAGGAGGAAGGGGACGAGGAAGGGACTGGTTACAGGGCGGAAGAGAAGGCGAGGGACACGGTCAGCCGAACAATGGCGAAGGAAGATGGTCGTCTGATGATGGATGAGGCCAGCATTGGACCAGAGGACGAGGAAGAGGAGGAATTGAAGAGTGGGGACGAGGAGGACAAGGAGGAAGAGGATACGGAGAGCCATGGGGAAGAGGAGGAAGAGGAGAAGGCTGGCGAGCGAAGGAACCACACCAGCAAGAACAACACCAGAATCCACCTAACAAGCTCACGGAGTCAGGCATCAGCAGCACTCATGAGTGAAAAAGAGAATGAAGAGAATGAAGTGCAAAATGATCAAGAATTCCAACAATGAACTTAATTAAGCTGGCAAATACCTGAAAAAGTTAAGTTATCGAAATATCTAAACTCAGGTCATACTGTATCGATTTAGGTACCAAGTTGCAGGAGGACGAGGATGTGGAGCGGGCAACGGCGGGACACGGGCGGCAGCAGTAGCAAGGCACCGGTGGCCGCAAGTGGCGGGGAGGGTGGGGGACTGGGTCGGGGTGCCGACCGCCTGTTGGTGTTCGTCAACAGCAAGAGTGGAGGGCGGCAGGGCGCCACCCTCCTCCCCAAGTTTCGCGCCCTCCTCCCCGCCGACCACGTCGTCGACCTCCTCGAACACGACGGTCCCCGCACCGCGTACCTCCCTCCTCTATTTATTTATTTATTTACTTTATTTGTTACTTTGTTTTTTTGAAAATTATAAAATAAATATCAACCATAACTAGTCATGCATATTTTATTTTATTTTATTTTATTTTTGAATAAATGGACTGATGGTGGGTTTCGATGTCTTGGTAATGGTGTGGCAGGTTGGAGAAGCTCAAGGACGTGGAAGGCCTCAAGATACTGGCGTGCGGCGGCGACGGGACGGGCAAATGGATCCTCGTACTGATCATTCACCATCATGATCATGATGCGCATCATCATGATCATCATCAGTTCACAGAGACTCATGTGAGGATTCTCCTGCGTGCGGATGTGAATGTGTGTCACCATGTTTAGGAGACGATGGACGAAATGGGACTCGAGCCGAACCCTCCTGTGGCAGTCCTCCCGCTCGGCACGGGCAATGATATAGGTCCGGCCACCCATCCGGATCATCATATACTAACGCACGAGTCTAACTTGGGTATTGCGTGGGAATCCACAGCTCGAGTACTTGGATGGGGCGGTGGCTACGCTGGCGAGAAGTTGATTCCCATTCTTCAAGAGGTGCAGCAGAGCAAGATTGTCGATCTCGACCGGTATTCTGCTTGGAAGAAACGGGATCCCATCCCTGGTTAGCTAAGCGGCGGTGATTGTTAACTTCACTCAGGTGGAAGGTGGAGATCATCAACCTGCATCCAACCAGAGGCGACATTACAGACGTAGCACAGCACTGCATGAACAATTATCTCTCGCTTGGTATATCTCCTATCTTCTCTCTCAACTATGACCGCGTTTTGCGCTGTAACTAAGCCTTTGTGCTGTGCGTGATTCAGGGTTTGCCGACGCTCGAGTGGCGCTGGACTTTCACAAGAAACGAGAAGAGACACCTTTCCTCTTTGCGACGCGAGGTATCAATAAGCTTTGGTACGTAGAACCCTGTTTTGTTAAGCTTATTGTCTTTGTTGAAGACTAAAGTCCCAATGATCAGGTATGCTGGCTTGGGAGCCAAGGCAATGCTCACCGATGCGCTGAGTGCGCCCTTTGTGTCTTCCTCCACTCTCGATAAAATTCTTGAACTCTCTGTACTGCGATCCTCCCACAATGCAGATCAGATTCCACCTGCTGAAATTTATCTTCAGGTTGACGGTGTGCCAGTGCCCTTGCCCGAAATCGAAGGTCTCATTCTTCTCAACTTACCTTCCTACGCCGGCGGTCTGAACCTTTGGGGGACTACAAAGGAAGACGTAGGATTGCTTTATCAAATTTGTTGTATCTATGCGGACTTGCTCTAACGGTGCATGCTCGTTACCACCGCAGCGATTCGATGTGGTGTCGATGAACGATGGTCAAATTGAGATAATCGGTATACGAAGTGTTTTTCACTTCAGTCAGATCGGAGCCGGTCTTGCCTCTGGATTACGGTACACCACACCCGAGCTCATTCTTTTCACCGGCACATGCTGATGAGCGGTTTCTGGCAGAGTGGCACAGGGGAGGGAGGTCGAGATCTCGTATAAGCCCAACTCACCTCCTCTACCATGCAAAATAGATGGTGAGCCATGGCTGCAAGAACAGCCTGCTACGTTCAAAGTCACCTGGGTTAAGCGCTCCCAGATGCTCTGCCGCGTACTTGACACCAAGACGTACCTTATGAAAAGAATGCAGCTCACACTCATGAATCCTTTGATCAGAGCGACTCAGTTGCGAGCGTGACTAAGCCCACCAAGACTGGTTGGATGCAGAAGAAGGGTCAGACTGGGCCCATGTCCTGGCGCACGCGCTGGTTCGTGTTAAAGGACGCTACGCTCTATTATTATACCACGACTCAGGTACGTCTTGCTCTGCAAATTTCCACAGCCACTCTTCTCAAATCCGGTGTGCAGGATACCAAGCCGAAGGGTAAGATCGATCTCAAGTTTTCGGCGGTGTCAGAGGACCCAGCCTCCAAAACAGGGTTCATCATCAGCACGCCCACGCGTGAGTGGTACCTTTACACTGACTCTGAGGAGGGTACGAGATCAGCGTTGTTCATGTTTATGCGCTCCCCATACCGCTAACACGTCGTCACGTTGCAGACAAACAAGACTGGATGGGCGCATTGATGAACCATGGTTCTTTCCTCTCCTCACAAGAAGTAGAACGTGTACAGGTAGGCTAGGTGCATTCTGTACCAGCAAATCAGATGATAGCTCACATGTACACAGTGATGATGCGCTTATGGTTTAACAGCGGATTGGAGCATACAAGGCCTGCTTCTTATGTGTTGGCCCGAGAGCAGGAGAAAATGTAAAAGAGTACACAACATTTAGAGACAACCAAAAGCAACATTATCAAACGTCACGATGAGGAATCCCCATGGCCTGCATCGGGAAGTAGAGAATGAGGAAGGCGGGAGTGCGAGTAGACAGAGCACCACCAAGCGAGGACCATCGTGGTGGAGCAGCGTTATTTCTCCTCAATCCTGACCTTAACCATCGACGGGAGGTACAATGTGTGTTCCTGTGCCTTGTTGACTGAGCATCCATTGGCTGTTGTTGCTCAGATGTACTTGGAGGCCTTCCTCGTGCTCCGGAAGCGGAATGGTAAATTGGCAACCAGCAGACCTACATTTGAGGGAGAGGATATCCATTACAACCAGTGCAAGCTGACATTGACAAGAGAGAAGAGTATGTACCCACTGCTATTGATAGGGCGATGGAGATCATCAGGTAACCGAACTTCATTCCCTGGACAATATCATCCTCGATCATGGCGGACACGCCTGTAACGTAACAAGATGTCACTGAATGCCCCTCACGCCCAAGGACAAGTTCCGATCGACTTACCTTTGACGCCAATGGAACCAGGCACGAGCAGTAGAATGCCGCTGATTACTACAGGAGCGGCAGGGTGGCCGGTCCATCGTGCCCATACATTTGCTGCACACTCCCGTTAGCTCCTTGCTGATGGGTGTCCAGGAAGGTTCGTACCAAACAAGCCCATGCAAAAGGCTGCCACTGCGGCCGCTGTGTCAACGTGGAAGGAGAGATAAGTGGAGATGGCCCAGTTGATCAGATGACCCGCCACCGCAGCGATGAGCTGAGGAATCCACAGGATTGGATGTGGCTGCGCGAAAGGAATGCTCGTATGAGAAACGTACAACTCACCACATGAGCGAACCAGTACCCTAAGCAGGATTTGGAAGCAGATCGTGGTGACGGGGACGAACAAGAAGTTCCACCACATGCTCACGCCTGGACATTCATTTGTAACCTCTTCCGGCCACGCCCAGGAGAGCAGCCTGCCGCCAAGTGCAAGGCCTGAGGTAGGTCTGGTGAGAAACCATCTGGAATGCTCTTGCAACTCACTTGAGGCGCACCAAAGCCAAGTTCCAGGAGGACGAGGAGGGCATTGAACATGCGCGCTGTGCCGGAGACAAAGCTGTTGGCGGCGAGTTCTTGCATTGCTACTGTGAGAGTTAGGCCAGGCATCAACCACGCGATGGCTGTCCTCATGAGGTATGTTAGCGGTAAGAAGGCGGAGGAGTAAGCAAGGCCATTTACCTGCGAGTGATACGCCCACGTCGCAGATACCCCCGAACATTCGGGATATCAAGCCCGTGACCAGGGACGCGATCAAGGCCGAGAGGACCTCCACCAAACCCTTCAAACCAGCCGACTTGCCGGCGAGGAAGCACAGCATCCCCACGATCAGGCCTGCCTCGTTCAAGAATGGATCAGCAGGCTCGACACAGGATCAAGAATAGAGATGAAGAACAGTACCCAGGCCCATGGATATGCCGGCATCGATCCAGTCTCCTCCGAAGAACAACGGTGCGAGGGCAGCAGAAGAGAACATGAAGCAAAGGAAGTCGACGATGGCATAGGATCTGTGCATTCATCGACCAAAGTTCCTCGTTAGGATCGGAAAGGATGAACAAGTACAACATCTCTACCTTGTGGGTGTTTCGATGATGGAGTCCAGCTGTCCAATGGCCTGCGAGAGAGAAGCTTCGCCTGCACATATGGATATGGTAAGCTACGGCATTGCTATCATCAAAGAGGTGAGCTAACAATGAACCTCGACAGAGTTTGTTGCCCAGATCACTCACTTTGATCAGCTTTTCGCAGTTGAGAGAGGGAGAGGATGTGATCAGGTACGTCCTGGATGACTTGAAGGTGGTGGTGCATGTGAACCGCTTTCGCTTATCTCGTTCGCGCCGTCTGCGTTCCTTCTTCTCCTTCAGATCAGAGAGAATACTCATCCTCGGGAATCCGGATAAGCGCTTGCCATTGTTGTTGTTGTTGCTGTTGTTGGCGGGTTGCAAGGACGAGGATGACATCATCGCCTCTGATAGGTCTGACGACTGTGTGGATGCCAGGGACGTGGATAGGCGATCCGATGACGCGTGCAACGATGACTCGTTGGATGATCGTGGTGAGGGTGGCGGCGAAGGCAATGTCATGATCTGCGGGAAGGAGATGATCATCGAGCTGGGCAGCGCCATGAACGAGGCATCAATGCCGAGCGTCGCGGATACAGTAGTCATCTTATCCTCCACTTTATCAGACGACAGCCCACACTCGTGCAGCGTACGGGCATAACGCAGGATGAACTCGATCACGTCGTCCGGGGTGTAGCACTCCTCCACCATATCCGAATGGGTCGGACCCACGCCAGCTCCTCCGTCTGCCGACCGCTCGTCTTGCTGCTCCGTGCCCAGCTCTTCGTAGGAGCTGGACTGCCAGAACTTCCACTTCCATCCTGAGGACCTCCTGGTGGGGACCGAGGAGGATGAAGAGAGGTGCGAGAAGGAGGTCATCGGCAAGGAGTCGTTTTGCAGGTCTTCCAGCTCCTGCGCGTTGAGGGAGAAGGTTCTCTCGGGCATATCGCTCAACTTCTTCGCTATGCCTATCGGCTGCGCCAGCGGCATGAAGTTGTCGGGAGGTCTTCTGTCGTCGGAGTCGTCCACAATAAGGCGTGCTTGTTCGTCCTCTTCATCCACATGGAACCCCACTTCTTGCGTAGGGAAGGCCAGACTGCTTACCACCGACTCAAGCAACCCCGTATGTTCGTCCTCCATGTGTGTGAGAGGCAACACGATGTTATGTTTTCAAGAGTCTTAGACCACACCTCAATAGGAAAGTACAGCTCTTTTCGGAATTTCGCCGGCATACTCTGAAACGCACGTGAACAAGCCCAAATGTTAGCGAAACATTTGGACCCTCTCCAAATGCAGTTGTTTCTGGAAATTAAACCACCTCGAAATGCTATTCAAAGAATGTTAGCGGCACCAAAGAGCACATGGTTGAAATTGTTGCAACGCAAACTCCTTTGTTTACTGGGTGAATGCACATCAGCCGCTAAGGCAGTTCACACAGTTGTAAAGTCTGCCCAGGATGGAGGAGAACAGCGGTGGTACCAACCTCCTCGGGAAGACGGCTGCGGAGGAGGGCGGTGGTGGCAGCAGTGCCGACCCATCCACGACGACCACAACAGCTGCAGCGGAGCGAACGACTGAGAAGCCAGCCACCACTACGGAAGAGGACGTTGGCAGTGCCTGTGGCGATGGCAGTGGTCCTCGCGGCCCTTCTTGGCCGCTGCCGAGTACGTTGGAAGTCTGTTTTCTGCAAGTGTTCATGATCCGTTAAGGTCTGACCTCTCCGCTACACGCGTCCTCCCATGCCCACAGAGCAGCCCTACCACCCTGTGTCCACCAAGGAGCCCGGTACTTCGGGCGATGTGCTGATGATGTCCATCTCTACCAACCTCGCCTACTCCCTTCTCTCCCACGAAGAGCTCCGTTGGCACAGCTACCAGGTATCTTTCTTTTCTTTTAATTTAGAGCGTTTCAAAATTTCAAATTCATTTCGAATTCATTTCGAAATTTTATTTTATTTCGTTATTCAAATATTTCAGAGAAAAAGGAAATTGGTTTGGTGGCAGAGGAGAAAAAAAAGAACTTGGTTTGTTTTGTGTTGAACCCGGACACAACTACCTGATGAGTGAAAACATCATCCTCCTCCCGCCACCACCAACAACATCAACAACACCACGACGGCAACAGGGGACCGCTCCGCCAGCACCTCCCTCGTGGTCGCTATTCGACGCCATCAAGGCGGGCACCGCCGATGACGCCGCGTTTGCGGCGGTCAACAGCAACGAAGAACAGAAGACCCTTTTCCTCAGCTTCCGCCCGCTTCATGAGCTGGTCAAAATGGGTAAGCCGGCATGCTCCGGAAAGTGACACTTGAACTGTGTGCAACAGGGTCTCTGGGAATAACTTACCTTGTGTGACATCGGTACAGGCTCGTTTTGTTCGACGATGGCTGATAAATTGCTGGACACCTTCGGAGCATCGACGCTGCTGCGCCAGGAGTCCAGTGACCACTTCACTCCACTCATACTGGTGCGTCGTTGCCGTTAGTCAGTGCTGCTGCTGTTGTTGTTGAACGTCCTACCGACCGCCACTACTGGATATGGATGATGACTTCTGCAGGCGTGTAGCAAAGGGAAACTTGAAGTGGTGAAGTATCTACTGGAGAAAGCTCCACATGGTACTGCCCCGGCCCTTAACTTCAGAACTAATATATCGAGCTCGGCACCTCTTGTCAAGCGTCAACTAACTCTATCTTTTGTTTTTCTCTGTAGACGTTAATCATATGGTGTCCTGGGGCTCGCTATGGAATAAGGAATCCGTATCACCTCTGCTAGCAGCCGCAACGAATGAACATGTGGAAGTGCTTCAGTTGCTGCTGGAGAAAGGCGCCAATCCCATGCTTGATCACGCAAGTACGCTTCATCTTGGCGTTCCTTCGGTTGAAGCCGACACGATCAACTTATTGTACTGTTCTTGACAGATACTCTGCCACTGGTACGATTAATGAATGACGGGAAAATAAGTAAGGAGACCAAGCTGGCTATCGCCAAGATCATGATCGGACATATGAGCTTCGATAACCTGTGGAAGCACTTCTCGCCTTTGATGAACACTTTGATCACAGAGCTCTACGATATCTTCTTCTCACAGGAAGAGAAGCTGAAGGTATGTCTCCATTGCCCGTGTGTTCGCCACCTCAGTCGTACTGAGACCCTTGTTATCTCTTCATCAGGCATGCACTCTCGATCCTCGGGCTCATCCCGTAACCAATATCATTAAGGGTCGTGATGCGGCACGCGTTGGTTGGCTCAAAGCACTTTTGAGTAATGGGCACAAGTTCGCGCAACCAATCGACCTGAATGCCATCCATGACTCGAAAGTCCCACTCCTACACGTGGCCATCGCTGAAAGCTCGCCTGAGATAATCCAAACGTTGCTTCAACACGGCGCCAATCCGAACGTTGTAGACGACGTTGGGAGGTCAGCTTTTCATCTCGCCTGCCAGAAAAGTAGTGCAGCCACGATAACACTACTTCTGGACGCTGGGGCTGACCCGCACTACATTCACCCATTGAGTATGCAGACACCAATGCTTTCGCTTTGCTCGCTTCCTACTGACACGTGTGATGGCGCTTGGTTACAGCTGGACAAACAACCATACACGCGCTTCTTTGTAATGGAGAAGATACCGTGAATGAGATCCTTCCGAAGCTACTTGAAGTAAGTCATGTGAGAGCCTTCGTGATGAGCGCGGCATATCTAACTCTTGTTCCTGATAGAGAGGCGTGGATCCGTCCATACGAGATGTGGCGTCTAACACGGCGTTGATCTACTCCTTGGTCACATCGAAGTGGTCTGCTTTCGAGATATTCCTGCCTGGTGGGGACCTGGATGAGCCCATAGAGTGGTTACGCAAACCTATCCTGCGTGCTTCTCTGGAGATGAAGATAGAGGCAAATCATAAGAGCAAGAAGAACTCTCGAAAGCCCTACATTCCTCTTCCTTTGGAGGAGTACGACATATGCGAGGATCGGAAAGAGTACCAAGAAAAAGCTTCGCGGTGGCAGAAGCAGAAGCAGGAACTGCGCTCACTTCATGCGCGCAAAGAGAAGCGGGGCATGAGCCCGCTCTTCTTCCTTATCTCATCGAATCAACATGGGCACGTCAAGAAAGTTCTGTCGCTACGCCCGGACCTTGCTATGACTAAGAGGAAGATCAAACCCGACTGGGCGGGCCTCAGCGACATCAAAGCTCTTAGAGTCGAATTGACAGCCGCCGCCTATGCAGTGATGAAGGAAAACATTCGTGCTTTTGAGATGATGGTAGCTAATCCTTTGACAAATGTGGTACGTGGCCATTAGCCTGCGTTCAACTTCTGCGGCCAGTTAACTGATGGGATCCTTTCTAACTCCGATCAGGATCCGCACATGTGGATTGAATGTTATAAGACGAGGACGCAACCCATACACAAGTTTCTCTCTATGGCCGAAGATCTGGCCTTTCTCGCGCTTCCGTTTCTTCTTCCGTAGAGGATGGACACAACTGATGAGCTGCTATTTTTATTCAGAAACCTGATCGATCATGGAGCCAACGTGAATATGAGCAATGATACTGGAGAGACGCCACTCTTTGTGGCCGGTCGACGCAATCTGTGGAAGATAACTCTCTACCTCTTGCTGGTACACGCCACACTGTTTGTTCTTCTTTATACACTTATCTTTATTTTGTTTGATTCAGAGAGGAGCAGATCCTCATGCCCGAAACAATGCTGGCGAGTGTGTACTACTGACATCAGCAGCTTTATCCGCGGCCGTGATCTACGACTTTGTTGCGCGACCTCGTTCCCTTTCCTTCATCGCTAACATTCTGTATCCCGACCTCGCATCAGTGCTACCTCCACTCCCGCCTTCTCCCGATGCTACCTCATCTGAACCTATCACCACTACGCCGGAAACAACTCAACCAAGCGTCAATGCCGAAACTGAAGAGAGCGGTACCGAAAAAGCAGATAAAAGCGGTGATGACAGCGCTAAGGCTCAACCGGAGGAAAAAGAGGAGGAGGAGATGACAAAGAGCCTTACAGAATGGTTTCCCGATATACTCAATGTCGAAGATGCTACCGCTTACGGAAAGACGGAAGCGGAGCAGAAGAGGACCAAGAAAGAGGAGCTACGGCAGCGCCAACGCAGAATGGATTTGGTTGTGAAGCGAGTGAGTGAACTACTAAGACGAGTGATCGAGACCCTTCAGCTCTACCAGGGAGCCATCGAAGAGAATGAGCCCATCAACAATACTCTCCTGGCAGAATACCAAGGTGAGGAGAGCGACCGAAGGCAGCGATGGGAACGCAATTCGTCGCTCAAGAAGCTGAGAGAACAGCTCACGGGGTGGCTGCGAAAGAGCAATGCACGCTTGCCGCGCATCACGCGCAACCTTTCGCTGAGTACGTTGAGCGAGGGCGAAATGATGGTCTACCTCAAACAATGGAAGTCACTTCGACGACAACAAAATCAACTCAAACGCAAACGTACGTTACTCCCGACACTTGTTTTGTTCTTTACTAAACCGCGTGATGGTTTAGGTGGCGAGGAGCTTGGAGAAGATGAGATAAGTACTCCGACAGCATCGCAGCAGACACAAGAGGAATGGACCGTTGACGTGAAGCGACCGCGCGTCAGTGATGGTGCGAATGCGCCCTCACAGAGGCAAGACACAATTGACCAAACCTGCTTACCGTACAGGCAATGAAGGCGAGCAAGCAGACGATGAGGTACCGTTACCGGTCCTATCCGTTCCCGAGGTCGAGACTATTCCGTTGCCGCCGCCCTTTGTGCTATTCGATGAGTCTGTTCCGTTCGAGCGCCGAGCTCGCTTGCTCGTGCGCCGCACGCGCGGCCTCGTGCAGGAGGAAGCTAAGCAAGCCATCACTTCAGCTTTGGCCAATAATCCACTAGATGGTGTTCACTACGATGGATCGAGAGATAGTGACGATGAGCAACAACCCTACACCACAAGCTCCTCTGACGACAATGATCAAGCAGCGCTTGAAGGGATCGGACTGTTGGAAAAGGACGGATATCTGCTCGACGCCTTCTTGCCATCGATCAAATCTACGATGCTAGGCAATAAGGACGACGTTGTGTATTTGCAAGCCTATTTCGTAGCATCGCCTGCCATTGAGCCAGCCGACAAAAAGGTGGATAAGGAGGAGGACACTGCGAGCGAGACTAAGCAGGCAACTTCAGGCGGAGAAGAGAAGGCAGAGGAGGATCAGAAGGACCAACCGAGCGAAGCGGAGGAAATGGAAGTCGTGCCATCACCAAAGACTCACTACGGATTCTTCGTGTGGGATAGCCACGTAAAGAGCGACCCGAAATCGTTCGCGTCGATGGAAGAGGCCGTCAAAGAATTCAAGTTACGCTTCTTCCGGTGCACTGGCCACTCTTGGGACGATCGCGCCAACTTCCGGCATCACGAACCAACAAAAAAAGAAGCAAAGGAGGAAGAAACGGACACGACCACTGATAACAAGGAGAACGTGGAGACTCCACAACCACAGGCATCATCTGAAGCTTCAGGAAGTGAGAATCCAGCTGCAGCACCAACGGATCCTACCAACGAAACAACAAAGGCAGAACAAAGTGAAGAGGACCAAGAGGAGACACTCGGTTACTTCTACCTGCCGACGAATCATGAAGCTGTGCTTCATCATATCAACTATGCAGCGACTCTCGATTCGGCGGAATATGAGGAAGAAGAGGACGAGGAAAATGATGAAGATGAGAACGCTGTAAGCGATGGTGATGAAGAAACCATTCGACGACTTGACGGTACAGCGCTCACACCATGGACTTTCTTTTATGTGATTGACCTCTCTCATTCTCATGCAGCGGAGCTGGTCAACAAGAAAAAGAAGAAGGAGCCATCGGATGACGAACGGCTGTATGACTTACTCGAGTTTGTGTCTAGCAAGCGGATACTTTGGAGGTTCTGTGATCGGTACGATCCTCGTCCCAACTGCCATGAGCCGAGCATTCTTATAACACTTTGTTCAGCGTGGGTTTATTCGAGATAACTGGAATGGGACAGTTGACTTCAACCCAGATAAAGAACGCCTACCAAATCCTTAATGTCATTTCAGGTATGTACGCGCAACACAGCGTCCTCAACATAAACCAACACATCACGTGATGCAGGAATTCTGGCTTACAAAAAGGAGATGAAGAAGAGAGGCCGACCAATACCTTCAGAAGTGGAGCTAGCCCTGACGGACCTTTCTAACAAGTTCCATTGTGTCCTTCCGTTCAACTTCTTCAGCAACAACCTCTCTCTTCTTATCCACAAAACGAAGATCCTCCGGGAAAAGCTCAATCTTCTCCAGGTACGTCCTTCCTGATCAGTACTATGAGTTAAAAAAAACTCATGATGGCGTTTCATTCTGGTTTGGTGTTCATTACAGTCCCTACAAGAGATTGGAATAGGTCTGGAAGTGCTTCACGAAGTTGCTCTTCCTGAAAAGCGCCACTTGATGGGTGATGAGGAAGAAGAATTGCCTTCACTTACCTTCGATGATATGGACATGGCTGCAATGATGGAGAACGCTGGTAACGTCATGACACAAGCTCAAAAGGAGAGGCTGGAACAAGAGGCGGGTGACATCGATGAATCCCACAGCCTGCTTAGCAAAAGTGGGAGTGCCAATCCGAAGAACCTGGCAAGGATGAAGCTATTATGCGCCGCACTACGTGCGAAACTCACTCCCGTGGACAAACACTCCGGTAGGCACAGTGAGCACGTACAAATGGCTTCTCTGCTAAATACGTCTGTGTTCCAGAGGAATGGCAAGTGATAATCAGGCTCATGAGCACAGCATCATCCTACAACGTACTGGACGCCTTCAAGGTCGAGCGAGAGGGCGAGAAGGAGCGAGCCCAGCCATTCATGGCCCTCCCAAATCGAGCCCTACTGTACGTGTCATCCTGGTTATTGTTGATTATCCTGGATAACTAAACAGAAACTTGCAGTTGCCACGGGACGGGCGTGTGTAATATCATGGGGATTCTGCGCAAGGGCACGTCTTGCTCTCCTCTTCTCCCTAGCGCTCAATAGTCTAATCCCTCTCATCTAGGCATGTGCATTGCGCCCAAGGAAGCTGAAAGTTCGGGAACAAACTTTGGCAAAGGCCGTACGACCTTCTTGTGCCCACAACCCCAGCGATCACCTTCGTGTACTTACATCCTGCCTATCCGCTGCAATTTCAGTTTACTTTGCGGATCACCCTGATAAGAGCACGAGCTATATGGAAACAGAGAACAACAAGGTACAATCATGCAGCTTGCGTTGCGTGAATGTCTCATCCCTAATGTGCATGGTAGGGCTGTTTCTTGTTGTGTGAGGTGTCTCTTGGCGAGCCGTATATAAGGACGAACACCGGCTACCGACCAAAACCCAGCCTTCCACCGGTATGGCCTCTTTAGTTTATTGCACCAGTTTCCTCTAGATATTGCGTCTTACACGTCCTCTCGGTGGTGCTGCTCCAGGGCTTTCATCACACGTGGGGTCAAGGCAGGGCCATCACTCATCCTGAGGCCACTCTTTTCACGTAAATCATCTCTCAAGATCACACATATTGCTTGGGCTTTCCTGAACCGTGTGTTACATGGGACATAGGGACGAGGGCGTGGCCATCCCAACGGGTGAATCCAAACAAGAGGACCGCAGCATGGGCCATAACGAGTTCATCGTATTTAACGAAGGACAAGTGCGCATTCGGTATCTGTTGCTGTTGGGTTCCTGATCCTGTCGTGACCAACACAAAAGGAAATTTGAAATTATTTGCGCAAAAGAATTTGTCGTTTCGAAAAAGAATGCATTCGGCGACATTTCGTCGACACCCCAGCATTTATAACTTTTTGAATTAGAATTTTATTTTTTGGTGTAAGATCTTGGTGCAAAGATTTTTGATCAAAAATGTCCTCTCCCTACTCTTCCAGTGATGATATCAGTGATATGGAGGACATGGCAGATATAGAAGGTGCCCCAGATGAGGATAATGATAATGATGAGGAGAACTCCCTGAGCGATGCCAAAGCCATGTGGGACGTCTTGGGTGAGGTGACCCAGTCGGGCGGTTTCTGTGTTGGTGCTCCGTTCATGCAGTGCCCCCTGCCTGGCCTCGTGGTGAATCTCCCTCAGGACCTGCCCCACCTCCCACGTACGTTCTGATCTTTTGTACTCCAGTTTATTACTCAATAAATCAATAAATCAAATGAAATAAAATAATAAATAATAAATCAAATAAAAATAATAAATATAACATGATTGTACACGAATATTAATGTGAATTCTCTGTCCAAAAAGGTGAAGGGGAGAATGCTGCAGCAGAGGCCGTGGCGGCGACACCGACAGTCAAGACGAGGCTGGGGCTGCCGTTGTGTGCGTGGCAGGCGGAGCAGCTGGCGGCGCGCTGCGAGCTGGCGCCGTTCGGTCGGCGCGAGGCCACCATTTATGACCCGAGCGTGCGCAACACGCGTCAGCTGTCGCCGACAGACTTCCATCTGGAGAACGAGCAGGCGTGGAATCAGTGGATGCGCAACACAGTGATGCCCTTTGTGAAGGACGGTCTGGGCCTGTCGCCATCGGTGCCGATCGACTTCCAATTGTACAAGCTTCTTCTCTACGAGAAGGGTGCGGGAGACGCCACTGTCGCTGCTGATACAAGGCAGACGATGCTTGATCAAGCTTGTACGCTTACCTGGTGTTGGTGCAGGCAGTTTCTTCAAGCCACACAGAGACACGGAGAAGGTCGACGGCATGTTCGCCACGCTAGTCATTGTTCTGCCTTCAGATTACACCGGCGGCGAGGTGCACTGCTATTTAGTGTGTTGAAGCTGCATTCCTGATCACTCATCCTGTTCAATGCACGTAGTTGGTGGTTCGACACGCAGGCAAAGAGAGCAGGTTGGATTGCAGCGCCAAAAGCAGTTATTGCTTTCATGCGCTGGCATTCTATGCTGATTGCGAACATGAGGTTCTGCCTGGTGCCGACTCCTGCATCCATACCCTGTTCGGGACGATACTGACTTCTTGTTCGTGCAGTGATCACTGGCAACCGTCTCTGCCTGGTTTACAACGTCCTCTTCCAGGGTCGTGGACCACTTCCTCTGCCATTTGATCAAACGACAACTATTCAAGCACGGATAATCCATTACACAAGTCTAACCCTTGCTGGTGTCACAGGTGTTACACGCGTGGGCTGAGCAAGAGAGAGGAATGCGTGTGCTCATGTTGGAACATCAGTATTCACACGCTGGTCTTTCGTTGCAGAATTTGAAGCAGCCTGATAGGTATCTAGCAAACACTCAATGCACTTTGGCACTACTCTGCTAATTGCGATCCCAGAGCAATGGTCAATCTACTGCTTCAAGCCATGCGTGAGGATGAACAACTACGGGTGCTACTTCTCCGTAGCTAGACTCTCATTTGCCTTTGCTCATTCATTCCTAGGAAGTACCTTCCTTGCGAGATCTCTGCAGGCAAATCATATGGGTGCAACGAATTGATTGGAAGGCTGTGTCGAATGAGTTACCCGAAGAGATCCGAGAACTCCTCTCCAACTATATGAGAACCATAGGAGGCGTACTTTTTTCCAAGCCGAGGGCTGCAACTTTGCTGCTAAAACACACCTGGCAGAGCAAGTATGAGGTCTGTTTTACCACTGTTCAAGTCACGGAAACAGGAGGGGCAGATTATGACGGTTAGGAGATTTATGACCCAGAGCGCTCCATAAAGCTCAGTTCATGGCGAAATCTGGATGGCAGCCCCAGGTGAACTACTAGTGCCCCTTATATTCACCTGCTCTAAACCTCACCTGCTTTCCTCATCTGACAGAGAGCTCAGTGAGATGTCGATGGATCCGGAGGAGGAGTTGCTGCAGGGCGAAGAGTATTTAGAGGACATTGACTGGGACCATACGTCAGTGGAGGAAGCAACAGGCAACGAAGGTGCTACAGCAGAGCGCTGGTATCGGTATGTCTGGAGGTAGAAGAGTATGCTTTAGGCATAGTGCTAATTAGTACCGTCCATCATGTCAGGCGTGCGGCACTCGTCTTTTGGCCAAAGGCTTGCTCATGGGACATAATGTGCTCTACTGACCTACGCCGCGCGTGCAGGGTACTTAATTGATTATCTGTGCTCCCCTATCTCATTACGGTGTGTCCGCAGGCGCTCAAGAACAACTGCACCGGGGAGGAAGCAAATTACACCCTCCCAGAATGCTTTGAACTTGCCAATGCCATCCTCCGCATGAGGGAAGAACGTCGCTCTAACAGCGTATATGGGTTCTTCAGTATGCCAACATTCTCGCCTCATAAGTTAAGATATACCACTCTAATGTCGACCGCTACTTTAGGCAACAGTTATGACTTGCCTTCTGTCGTAGCAGCCGTTAACGCTCTTGGTGATTTCGATTTGGCCAAAAGGACTCTTGAGATTGAAACAAAACAAGCAAAATTAGGCGGTGTTCGCCACAACACTGAGGTAAGCGCGAATATGATCGTCTTGCATGTGTCGCTAAACCCTCCTTTTGTTTGGTAGGATTTACGAGCTATCTTTTCTCTCTGTTCGACGTTTGACTGGGCTCTTGGCTCTTATGCCAGCGTTATCATCGATAGTATGGTCTGTACCCAGGACTGGACTGTATCGCTGAAGATGCTACAGGAGATACACCAGCTATCGCCAAGTAATTCACCCTAAGTCTGATCATGATGCACTGCTATTCTCACTTCACACGCCTTTTGACAGCTCATCCGAATCTACGAGAGATAGTGGACAATGCTGCCACAGTTGTCAAACAGCTCGTCCTCTGCAATCCATACAGGATGTACATTTCTGATTCCAACCTGACAGCACTGTTCAAGGTTGGGCTGCCAAAGCATTCTTCAGTTCAGCATTAAGGCTCTAATAGTTCCTGCTCTCACGAGGCAATCAGGACCTGTGCTCACAAGCCACGAAACTTGTCCTTCAGAACTCTGCCACCTTTAACATCCCTCAATCTATCCTCCCATGTATGAACCAAAAGTAGTCCTCCTTATATTTCAATCAGCCTCACACTCTTGTAACAGGCGTAAGGACCCTCTACCGAGAACTTGGCGCCACTGCTCGACAACAAGAGTACGAAGCCTCTATGGTCGTTTCTCTGATGTCAACTAAATGGTCATTTTGCAGATGGTTTATCCTCCTTTGGAAGGCTTGCGTGCAGTACTTTCAAGAACCGAGAGAGGGTCCCACAGACATACCAAATACCTGGGCTATGGAGCCGCCAGCATCCCTCTATCAGTGTTGCGCGGATTGTAAGCTTCTTTCAGCGTTCCTGAGGAGCCCGACGCAGGTCACCACTAGTTTCCGTGTGGCAACTCACAGGCGTGATCACCTTGAACGCGAAGTAATTCAAAGGTAGATTGAACTTTTAAGAAGCCTCGCAAGTTCTAACTCCATCGCGCATCATCAGGAATAATTTGGATGTGTCTTGTAACACGGTGCGATCAGGCAGCCCATACACGCTGGAGTGCACTAAGACAAGGAAGCCTTATGATAAGTGCCAACGGGAGAGGGCAGTGAGACTTGCTATACTCAACGAGTTGGTTGCCATGTTTCCTGCAGTATCTGCTCCTTCTTCCGCATCCCCAGAGCCTACGCTTCCGCCAGCACCAAACCTACCTCCATCATCTTCTTCATCATCAAGCTCAGCAGCTCCTGCACCTACGCTCTACCGGTCACAAGAACCTGATCTGAAGCGGAGGCGTGTGGAGGTTACCATCGATCTCACGGACGATACGGACGACAAGCAAGGCTGAGAAGGAGGGGCATGTCAGAGCCACAGGGGCTGTCTCGTACAATGAATCTCGAGGCGGAGCACAACTGAGTTTTGTGGAGATGCTGGACGTGAATGCACACCGATCGGTGGTGCTCGAAGTAAGGACAAGCAACAACAAGGGAAGGCATTACGGCAGCGAGGTGGTTCCTGTGTGTTTTGATCTTCACGACTACGTGCGTCTGCGGGAGGGCAGCAATCCGTGCGCTTTCCCTGTTTTGCGCGGGGTCAAGACTTGCGTCCACCATGCTGACATATGTGGGCTGCAGTGGAGGTGTGCAGCCAGGGTTGTCCCTATTCCTCTGTCACAGCAGCCCTAAGGAATTCGCAGGCCAACGACGAAGTGCTGATAAGGAGCGGCAAATACTCCAACGAGCCCGTGGGCACGGAACTGCGCCACAACGTCGCCATCCGGTACGCTGAGTCTCTCCATTTAATCTCTACTGGACTGCGCTCTCATCATGGCATGCTAAACTGCCATCAGAGGAGAGGAAGGGGCGGTCATCTTCGCACAGCCGACCAACAATCGCACGTTGTGGTGGACATTCGCGGGATGCACACTGACCTTGAAGGGAAAGCTCAGCTTTCACTTCCCTGTCAGCGGTGACTGTGCGTGGTCTTCTTCGCCTTTGGTGTCCACGTGATCACTTATTCATGAGGAGAATGCAGCGGATTGGTATTCGGCAATCACCGTCATGGAAGGAATAGTTATTCAAGAAGGCGATGTGTACATCAGCAGCCGAAACGTGCGAGGCTGCGCCGTCTGGACTGTGACAACGCAATGGCACCAGATGGGTAAGTTCTTCTTCGAGTCTTTCAGCACCAACGGATCAGTGGCGGGTACTGAGACCCCACCTCTTTTCCTGAAGGGCATGAGTGACTCTCCCCATACTACAGCGATCTGCGGCTTTGGTCCTATGGGATCGTGGGAGATTCAGAAGAACGCCTCCACTACCATGAGTCTTAACAAGCATTCTGGTGGTACGAGTTCATAAGCACATCGATAGCCCTTCAGTGCTCGGCTTAGTAGTAAGTGTACATTCAGGGTACGTCATGTGGAACTCTGACCTGCTGCAGTCTTTGAGTATCCCTTTGTGCCGAAACAAGGATCATCTTACTGGTTTGGTTGAGCATATTTCTTGGCGAACTCAAGTAATGCGCTACGCGAAGGTGCGGTCTTCTGCCAAGCGGGACGACTCACGTAGGCATCGTGCCATTTCCTGAGGCGCTCGTCGACGCCCAAGAGATCGAAGTTTCGGTAATGAAGCAAGTTGATGTGGAAGCGCCAGATGAATGGGATGACTGCCACGTCGACCTGCCATGTCAGACGTTGATTGCGATGAGTCTCTACCTAAGTCCATCAACTCTCAGGGGAGGTACCAGTGAGATGTCAGAACCCAGGAAGAAAGGTCCTCCCTCAGAAGCGTGCTCCCATGCTATAGCAAGGAACGCCTTGAGCTTGCTGGTCACCTCCTCCTTTAACTTTTCCTCTTGCAACGGATCCTGAGGACCCAATAACGGGGACAAGAGTGAACAATGTGGGAACCGACCGGAATGAGACGGTAGAAGAACCGACCTGATTGCATAACAGTTTCAAGAATACTGGGAAGAGGGGGTCAAACTGGCTGATCACGAAGCGTACGGCATACCTGTACACGATCAACATGCGGGAGTAAGCAAAGTGTCCGACTCAGGTTCGCCATCGACAGCGAGAAGGGGTACGGAGATCAGCTGAGGTACCGTTGATAGGGATCGATGGGCAGAAGACGTGGGGTGGCCTCGGGAAAGGCGTCATCAAGGTATTCGGCGATGAACAGCTGGATCACCATTGGGTAAGTGGAAGCAACTAAGAATGTAAGGGCATTGCGTACCGACTCATTGATAGGTTGGTCACCATGTACTAAGGTTGGTACGGTGCCCTTAGGATTCAGGTTAAGATACCTAATGCGGTAAAGACCATACCGATGAGAGGTTGCAGGGCAACAAGGGTTATGAGAATAAGTTACCAATCAGGTTTTTCGGTGCCCAGCTCAATGACGGAAGAGTCAAAAGAAAGGGACTTCTCGACCAAGGTAAGGAGGGCGCGCTGGGCGAACGGGGAGAAGATGTTGTAGTACAGCTTGAGCTTGTTGGATTGGTCTGCCATGGCTGATCGATGATGCAATGTGGGGTACGAATGGACAACGTTGAAGTCCTGTGGGGTGTTAATAAGAGGATCCTTACTGCTACTGTGAGATTCTTTTCTAGTTTGAGGAAGTTGTTTCTCGCCGTTGGCCCTATCGGCGTTGAGTACAACCCAATTAATTACGCGACGTGACATTTCTCCAAATATTTCTCCTGTTTTCTCAGCATTTCTTTTTCTTTTATTTGTGAAAATTGAAACTTTCGCAAATAATTTCCAAAATGTTTTAGCCTCTCAAAAAACAGAGCTCGAATGATGATTAGAGTCTGCCCGTCCATCTACAATGCAGATCAGGCTTTGCACAATAATAATTAACTTTCCCCCCAAGGGTTGCCCCCATCATACCGAGACGGTAGAGGGGAATTCCCAAAGGAGGAAGTCGTGAAAGTGAGCGGAAAGTTAGCGGAGAGGTGATGGGGGAGATACAGCACACGTCTCTCCTGGAGAACGACAGGCCTGCCCTTGTGTTCGCAGACGACGTGCCCATCTGAAAACCTATCCTTGTCCATTCTTTACTTCTTTACCCTCCCTTACTTCTTCTAACGACTGCCCCTTCCGTTGTGTCCTGCATTCCCTCTCTTCTCTTTCGCGGACATCATGTTGCGTCGGCTCGCACGACCGGACACCACTTCCGCTACCACCGCACGAACCATGCACAAGAGGCTGCCCCACACCACCCCACCAGTCTCCACGAACCCCTTTGCTTTCACCTATGGTGGTGGTACACTCACATGACACTCACTGCGCAGCCTAAGTTTTTTAACTCCTATTCGTAGGCTCAGCGACCTCCCTGCGCCATGCTGTGAGAGGGAACCTGCATGTGCGGCCTGCCAGTTCTTCACACCACGACGCGAAGCGACCAAGCATTGCTGTGCGGGATGCCCGGCCGGAGGACGCCACGTTCCTGGCGCGCGTGATGCTCGCAGCGTCGCGATCCCACATGGCCAAGGGTGTCTTTGACCTCTACTTCCCTACCTTCACTGACGAAGACCGCGTATCTGTCCTCGCTGACATGACCAAGTGTAGTCCGGATGCTGGCAGCGTATGCTGTTGGGATGGTAGCGTCTTCCTGGTTCAGCTCTGCACGCGACAGGGAAGCTAAACACGGGGCGGGATTTCATGGAGCAGGGTTCATCGTGGCTGAGGTTGACGGGACGCCAGCTGCAGCGTTAAGCGGTTATGGATCGGACACCAAGACCACGCAGGCCTATCTTGATTCGATGTGGGAGGCGCTACAGCAGCGTGGGTGGAATAGAGAGGAGTTTGAGAAGATGCTGGAGAAGCGGGAGGCCATCAACTCGATCACGGCGAACGACTCTCGAAAGCTCTGGGTTGTCGACTGGGTGACAACGTTGCCCGAGTACCGAAAGATGGGTCTCGGAGGGAAACTTCTGAAGGAAATACTCAAGAGAGGTACTTGTTACTGTGAATGTTGATCAAACTTATCTGATGTAAACTGGTGCATAGGGAAGGATCGGGGTTACACGCTTGCTGAAGTGTCAGTGTTTCTGGACAACATACCAGCCATCAAGGCCTATCAGAAGGTGGGCTTCGAGGAGTACCAATCCATCACCAGTCCCGTGTGGGAGCGCTACATGAGTTCGCCCGGCATGATGCGCATGCTCAAGCCGCTTACCGACAACCTCCCCACAATGGCAGGAGGCTCAAGCGAGCCTGCTCCAAGTGAAAGCGCAACCCGATCAGCAATGCTGTAGTGATGAAGCCCCATGTTATGGCCATCAAACGTCCCATCGGGAGAAGGATGTTTCAAATTCCAATGATTTTTGTAATTTGTTCGTAAATTTTTCGAGGAATCCAACAATTACATTTTCATTTTTTTTGGCAAGACAAAAGATGGAGGTCAAGACAGAGCGGGCGGTGCAACGAGGAACAGACCCCCTACAGCATCAAGAAGAAGGGATGGGAGGAACAGCAGGTATGGGAGAGGAGCACGAACAACAACAAGAGGAGGAGGAGTTGGGCGGGACGCCCTTGCTGCCCTCCAACACGCCGTTGGCAGAGGTGCTCGCGGGCGCGGCGCACCTGCAGCCGCTGCTGCCCCTCCTCGAAAAGCACCTCCGCGTGCGCACCGCCGAAGACCTCCTACGCGTCCCCCGCGCCGAACTCAAACGCGTCCTTCTCTCTTTCCCCACCACAGGTACTCTATTATTTTATTATATTTATATTTGTATTTGTATTTATATTTATATTTATATTTTATTTTGGGGAAATGTATGGAAATGCAAATGGACGCTGATGTGCGGCACAGGAACAAGTCAGACAGAGGATCCGGTGCGGACGCTGCTTCACGAGGTGTCCATCCACTTGTGTCCGGGACCGGTGCCGGCGCTTGTGCTCGCGCACGACCCGATCGTGATCAATCTGCGACTGGGGATGGGCTGTCCGCTGCTCGATCGCTGCGTCGGTGGTGGCCTGCTACCGCGACACATCACAGAGATTGCAGGCGAAGCCGGCAGTGGCAAGACGCAGCTGTGCCTCCAGCTGGCGCTTCAGGTGCAGCTGCCACCGGAGCGCGGCGGACTGGGTGGCGGAGCCATATACATCGGAACAGAGGGCAACTTTCCCCAAAGGCGGCTGGACCAGCTGCACGAGGCGTTTCGACGGAAGCACGCTGATCTCTACCCTCCGCGACGTCGAGGCGGGCCGGATACACACAACTTGTTGAACAACATTTACATCAAGAATGTCGGATCGATCGAGCAACTCTTCCAGTCCATGCTCAAGCAAGTGCCACCCTTGGTGCAGCAGCGCAATGTGAGGCTGGTGATCATCGACTCGATCGCCGCGCTTCTGCGACACGAGTATGGCTCGGGTGCAGCCCAGCTCATTGAGCGCTCGCGGGTGCTCTTCTCGCAGGCCAATCAGCTTAAGCAGATCGCCGACCAGCTGCAGGTGGCCGTGGTCGTGGTCAATCAGGTGATGGATTACATTGAGGATTCCCGATTCATATCGATGGAAATGGGCTCGACCAAGAAGCGAGTCATTCCCGCCCTGGGCCTGGCCTGGTCCAACTGCATCAACACCCGCCTACTGCTGACAAAAACTAACTCAGTCTACCGTGGGACCGTATCCGCATCCACTATCTCCGAAGATGGTACGCGGGCCTTTACACACTTGTGGATATCTTATCAGTCGGCGGACTGACTGCTCTTGCTCTGTTTGAAGTCGGGGAGGAAGAGGAGGACCAAGAACGAAATCAGAAGAAGCGAAGAGTGGCCTCTAGTAGCAGCAAGGAACTATCGGTGGGCATCAGAAAGATGAAGGTTGTCTTCTCGCCCTACCTGCCCAACAATTCGTGCCCCTACATCATCGAGGGCGATGGAGTACGCGGTGTCGAGTGAGCTCTCAGCAGCATGGAACTGAAACCTCGGGATGTGGATAAATGGGTTTCCAAACTAATTTATCTCAAGGTCGCGAGAGGTGTCGTCCTTGCCGTGCTTGGAATGTGAGCTGGGAATAGGTGAGGCACTTGTACCACCCACTGGGTGCTCCTTCGGCGGAGTGGGGTGCTAAGCATTAGCAACAGAAGTTTAATTCATTTTTGCCAGAAGAAGCTGCCCTTGGGAGGAGGCGTTTGCTTGATGTGGTAGAAGAGCTGGTTGTTGTCATGATAGGCTTGCAAGCTCTTTCGCAGCACCACGGAGAAAGAGGCCAGTGAAACATCCAGGTTTAGATCTCGCTGATGCGTCGATTGGAGGTGAGCGTAACAACCGAAGGCTCGTGGTAGGTGAATGGCGTCACTCCGGACGATGTCGCGTAGAGGCTGTACATGGAGCGGTAGTATTGACCAGGAAACAGCTCGATCATCACCGCTCTGTTTGTGTTTGTTTTATAGATTGATCGTAACATAATGGATGGTCAGTCGGCCCAGAGTTGGACATGGTATCACGGCGGTACCCTGGAGGAAGGAAGATGATATTGGCCAGCTGCTCCATGCATGGCCACCAGAATGCCTGTGTTGTACATCACCTTGATCCGTTCCACATTTCCAAACAAGAAAGTGAGCCAGAAAAAAGACTAGCGTTGATGACGTGGGTGATATAACATTACCTGATCGTGAACAGAAAGCCGAGCCATATCGACCACCGTGACATTCATGCCCGTTACTGATTCATACTATGAGTAAAACACCATATCACAGCGAATAGCGAGGTATCACCATCTCTAAGTTGAGCGGCAAGTTGCGAAAGATTGTTGATCTTCCTCTTTTCCTTTCGCTCAATCAGGGTGATCTATAGAAGTTCGAAAGTGTGCAGCGAGAGCCAAGGGATCGATAGACAGTCTCCTTGAACTCCAACCCGATTGGCACCGAGTAAAACGTCTGTCACACACGCCATGACCATCAGCTCCGGTGAGGAGGAAGAGGCGGAGGAAAGAACCGGCATGTACTCCTGGCTGGTTTGTCGCCAGATCTGAAGGTTCATAACGTCACTCATGGCACACTTCAACTCGTCCTTGTGCTGATGGAATGTGATAGAGTCTCCAAGCATCAATCGAAACACCTCTGCGTAAAGAAAGGGAGTCCACATGGCGATGATGAATCTATTTAGAACTGCCAAGGTATGAGGGAGCGTTGAGATGAACCTACCTATACCCCACATCAGTTGCGAAGGAGAGGCCAGAGCACTGATTGGAGGACTGCTGCGCGCACCAACACAAGGTCAGCCGAGAGTGGGTGTGTACACATCAGAACCGCAGATGTACTTTGTGCGCTTCAATAGCACATGTACATTCCACGCATTGATGACACAGCGAATCCAGTGCCCGACGGCGGGTATCTCTGGACAGAAGTAGACCACCTAGATTGAGAGTGTCCTGGTGAGCTTGAGCATGCAGCTCTAGCATGATTGTCGATTACCTTGGTGGTGGTCACATCAGCCGTGCCATTGTCCGAACTGATGGCGGTGGTATTTGGCCAATACTTGGCCGCACTTGAGGAACCAAGCGATGCCTTCTGCACTTGGTGGCTCTGACAGGAACTGCCCTAAGGAAGGCTTTCCTCCTGCCCAGAAAGCACGTTTTATCAATTGTACTACTAGTAGACCACTCCATCATCAGTTCCACGAGCCCTGCGCACCTGGTGGGGAGGAAGGCTCCTTGTCCAGCGGCGGGAGTGGCAAATGCGAAGGTGAGGTTGATACGCAGGCCTGTACATTGGTGGTGGCGGTGTAGGACACAAGGGAGAGCAGATTGTCGTGGCTGTAGGTTACACTCGCCACGAGAGCGAGCACACAGAACGCGCACAGCGCCCACACCAACCTGTTTGTCTCCAACACCATTACCATCCCTTCAGCTCAGCTCGGAGCTAAAATCTTGTGTGTGTGTGGGAAGATTCATTAACAGTAAGACCCATTAAATGGGTAATTTGTGTCGACGGCAGAGAAACTTCGATAAAATTTGCCCATTTTTGTCTGCAGAATCCACAAATGCATTCTTACCGGCATGCTGCTTATGATCATCAGAGACAGATGGCGCGTGCACGATTCCTGGCCAGAGCGAGTCGGATGGCGCTCAATTCATCGTCAGATATGTCGGTTGTGTATCCCTTGCTGTAGTGCGCGGACGTGATCTCCTCGAGAGAAGCCATCAACAGCTCCGTCTGATGGAAGTCGAACAGTACTGGCGTGGCTGTAACATTCATGAAAGAAAACTTATTCAGTACCATATACGACGATCTTTTACCGCAGGGCTTACCTTCAAGCAGCGGTACTACTTCTCGAAGAAGTCGGATCCAGTAACGGCGAGGCGCCAAGTTCTTAGCAAGTACTTCTACCGTTAAGGCGGCAACGGCGCGCCAGTTTTGTTGCTGATGGTTCATCAAGGCACACAGATGTTGGTGACAAGGAACCAGAAGGAGGAAGATGGACGCAGACATACCTCTTTAAACAATTTGAGATCTCGCACTTTGCTGAGGAAGATGAGACGGTCGGAGAAAATAAAGTCTTTGTCAAGCTGCTCCACCACTGCAGTGACTTCTTCCGGATTGATAACCTTGCCCTGGTAAAAGTCATCCACCAGCTTGTTTGCCACTTGTGCAAGACGACCCTAAAACGCAGGGCTGGTTAGACCTCAGAGCCCGTAAGCTTCTACCTGACCGGAGCGAATCGTACCGGATGTGCCGCTCGCACAAACCATTGAATCGAAGCACCGTATCTCCGTTCTCTATACTTTTGCATTCCCATTATCTTTGTAGGGGAGCAATATTAGTGACCTATGAAGAGAACTGCATTATGAATCAAGTGTAACCTTAAACAGAAGTTTCGCTTGCTCCGTCAGCTTGTGCTGAGCACATACGGTAACTGCCTTGTAAGTCTGCACATAGATGCGAGTCAGTAAGTTGATAGCCAAGAGCCGCACAGTAAGAAATCATCACCTGTTTTTCTGATTCAAGAGGTATCCTCTCAATTAAGTGCTTCATGTACGCTGTCCCGAAAGATGGACAGAACGATAGGTAGTTGACGGCGATGTGCCACATGCTCTGTAAAGAATAAAATGTGAATAACATGAGTCGAATGTAATATGATTGAGGAGTCACCTCAGTTTTGCTCGATGATAACAACTCTTCTCGCACAAATCCCAAGAGGAAGTGTTCTCGAAGATCGCCTCCCTCGCTGAGAGAGCAGCGTCAGATAAGTGATAGACTCTGCACAAATGACCAATAACTCCGTACTCGAGCTGAATGTCTTCTATGTGACCAGCGTGATAGAGAAGATCCGTGAGGTGGGCGGCGAACCACCAGCGCAACAGGTCCCAGCTCTTGTTAACAGCTTCGTAAGGCTCAAAGTTCATAACATTGAGCAGAATCTGCTCGAATGTATCATCCGACGGGGGGAAGTATCGCGTGGCCTGCTCGGTCAAGTACCTGCCGTGGGATGATGATTAGACAATACCACTTAGGATCATGTGAGCGTTAAGAAATACCTGAACTCAGCATTCTTGGTCATGGGTTCAGAATAGAGAAGCTTGCCGACAATGAACTCCTGCCAGTTGCTGCTGACATCCCTCAAAAGAGTCTCCTCTCCGCTTAAGAGTGTGAATAGAATCATAAGGTCATTATCTCCCTTTGTGTCTGCTTGTGCCTGCAATGATCTAACAAAAACGAAAATGGCTCAGATTGCGGTCTCGGTCAGCTGCAAACTATTGTTAAGTCCTTACCGGCAGTCAGCTCGCCACTGTTCCCAACGAGCCTCAAATTCAATGCGAGAGTCACCAGGACGGAAGATGGGAGTTTGCTTCAGCAGAATCTCCAGCTTTAGCCAGATATTGCTCCTGCTCGACTTGGCGATACGTCGCTTGGGTTGCATTTGTGAGCGCCTCTCAGAATGAGCATAGAGCAATTCTAGTGCTTTCAGTATTTGACCGCGAAGCACCAGCCTAACCAACATCAGTTAGTGGGACGAAGTTACACCTGTGCGACACGGAACGCAAGCATACTTGTAGAATATTGGCCAGTAGTTCTCGTGCTGCTCCGGCGCTGGCGAGGAAACTAAAAGGCAAAGCCATTACTATTCACTGCTTAATATTCGTCTCTTTCGAGAAGCAAAGGTACCAATGCTGCGGATAAGCTGATCTACATCTTCCTTGCTCATAGCTTGGTCGTTCAAGGTAATATCGAAGTGCTGAAGCCAAGTGACCAAAGGCTCGGTAATGACTGAGTCCGGCTTGGAAGAAATGAAGAAAATGTCGCATAAGTGCCATACTATCTCCGCAAGCTTCCAAAGGGCCAGCTGAGTGACCAGTTCTCTCCTCGTCCCTGCTCAAATACAATCAATAAGCATGCTGCACGCTGGCATCTAGGGCACTGTGATGCACCATTGTCTTCATCCATTTCACGCTTCATATCTTGTGAATCAAGTTTATCCAGCTTCCGCTGCAAATTGTTGATAAGGATGTTAATGATGACACGATAATTCTTGCTGCTCTTCTTCCGCGCCTGACAAGAAGATGTATGTTTAGATCCAGAATGAAAATGCCAGGGTCATGACAGTATAGTACCTCCCGCAGTAGCTCAGCTCTATTCTGAAACTCAGCTACGTGCTTCTGAAGCTCCATGAAAACCGTGTGGGCCTCGCTAAAGAGCTACAACCAAAGCAGATTGAGTCACCAAGTTTACAAGACAATGATGAATTGGTCATCAGTGCAAACCTTGTGTGTCTCTGCAAGCGGGGCCTCCAACTCAGCCGTCCACAAGGCATCTGAGGGTGGAGGAGGTGGCTCCTTCCTGTCCTTTTCTCTTATCTGTGCCGTAAGCGCAAGGCGTCAACCTTACTGTTCACAGCGGAAATGCAAGTGAGCAAACCGTACAGGCTCGCGCTCATTCCTTCGCCTGGTCTTCCACACGAGGATGTCGTTGCCATGCGGGCCAAAGCAGAACCCTAGCCTGGCCCTGCCTTGAGCTGGTTCCTGCTCGTCCTCCTGGTCAGCGCGATGATTGTCTAATTCGGCATACGTCGCGAACGACGGCGTTCGGGTACTGCCAGCGCCAGTAGACCGGTGACCCGTCGATGCTGATGCTTCGGCGGCAGGCAAGCCAAACGAAGGAACCGTTCCGGTCATCGAACCGAACCCTCCTGAACCAAAGGGCGCAGAACTGCCACTGTTGCCGCTGCTGCCAAAGAGGCTCCCACTCGCGCTGCCAGTGACACCAGCGCCTGTACCAAAGGGCACGAACGAGAGAGTGGTGGCGGCAGCGCCGGAGGACAAGCCGCTCGCGAACGACGAGGACGAGACGGGAGCAGCCGACGAGCCCTGTCCCACAGACGCAGTCGAGGCGGAGGGGAACGTGAAGGCGGACGTCGCGGTGGTGGTGGAGAAGAGAGGCGACGCGAAAGCAGAGGAAGACGATGATGTCGAAGTGGTGGATGATGCCGACGTAGGGACGACCCCGAATGACAGGGAAGAAGAGGAAGAAGAGGAAGAACCAGCAGGAGGGGCGGGGGAGGCAAATGAGAAGGGAGATGGGCCGGCACCGAAGATGGACGACGAAGGAACGCTGAATGCGCTGCCTGACGCTGATCCCGAGGCTGAATCGCTCCCGAACCCATTACCGAAATTGAAGGCCATCTTGTATATCTATTCTCAAGCGCGACTCTTCGTCGACTGCCTGGGCCTACCCGCGCCTCCTTGAATCGGTCCTACAAGTAACGATGAAAATGAAAATTTGTAGCAGATCAAAAACAATGAGAGTAGAAGAAAATGAAAGGAAAATATTTTCATTTGTTTTCATAAAGTGTTTCCCGCCAAAAGTTTCTTAAGATTTTTCTTTTGAATAATGAAAAAGAAAATCTATTTTATCTCCAGCCACACGGCTCACTCGCTGTACGGAAGGCCGTCAGGGGTAGAGGCAAAAAGGAGTCGGTCGTGCATGATGGCCTTGTCCTCCTTATCCGTGAGCGACCCGACATCGTGCCGCCCTTGCGGCATCTCCTTGCCTTCCCGGGCTATCTCTTCATGTTTCTGCTTGAAGTGTCTATGGAACAAGGGAGGGGAGGGGAGGTGAATGTAGGATAAGGGGGAAAAAGAGAACAGGTGGGTAGCAACAAGAGGCAAAGGAAGAAGTACCTGACATCACCATGAAGCTGGCCTAGTTCTCGTGCCTCAATGTCGTCGGGAATGGACCCGGCAGCGTAAGCCTGATCACGCATGGCTTCATCCTCAGACAGAAGTAGATCTTCGCCGTTGGGCTTGCCGCCAGGCACGTCGAACGAGGATGGAGTGTACTTGGGGTTGGTCGAGCTCGGGTGGATGGGCTTCACGCCCTTGCCCTGGTCGCTTCGGTGGAGCGGATTCTCGAAGGAGGCTGGCTTCAGCACTCGGCCTGTATGTTGCTGCTGGCTCATGTTCAGATGAATGTAGGTAATCGGGAGCTGGTAGTCAGTTGTGTTACTGTCTCTCCATAAATGAGATCATACGCACTGTTTGGACAGTCATATCCGCTGCGCTCCAGAATGCTCTTGATGGCCGATGACGGCAGCCTTGGCGAAGTCCAGGCGTACACCCTACGGAATCCTCAGTCTGATGCCACGAAAGAACTGACGGGTCTGCAGACGTGAAAAACGACAGACCGCGGACAAGGATGAAAGGGAGGGTGCACAAACACCAGAACTGCCGATCTCAAAGCCCAACTCGCCTCAGTCACAAGGTCCCTCCCTGAAGAAAGATATCACGCATGCGGTATCATCGAGAATCTTGTTACCTTTCCCAGGGGGAAGTACTAGTCTCTGCTGATTTGTTCGTCTGTCTTAGTCCATTTGCTCAGCACACAATGCAAGGCTGCACGATTGTAGGGTTTCTCCAAGCAGTCGTCCATACCGCAGCTCAAGCACTCCTCGCTGTCTTTGTATGCAGTGAGCGCCACGATAGGCACTCGTTCATCGCGCTTCCGCTGCCGTTCCATCCGACGAATCCGTCGCGTGGTCTCATACCCATCTATTAAACCATCAGAAAATGTAAATAGGCGAGTTGATCAAGAGGCCAAGTATACTTGGGCTACGTACCAAGAATGGGCATATTGCAATCCATGAAGATCAGCTTGAATGGCCCCTTACGCTCCAGAAGGGATATGCATTCCTCTCCATTGCAGGCGACATCCACCTCGCAGCCAAGTCTCTCCAATAGCCTCTTACCGAGCTTGGCGTTGATCATGTTGTCCTCAACCAGAAGCACCTTCTTGCCCTTGTGCAGCTCTCCAGCTGGTGCAGTGGATTGCGCACGCTCACACGAGGAGAGGAAGCTGAGATCAGCCTGACCATAAGGCCGTGGCTCGCTGATGCCTGCCTCCGTGTCTTGAGGTTTATCAAGAGGGAGAGGGAGAGGCACAGAGAACCAGAACGTAGAGCCTTTGTCACATCCGCCAGAGCTGCAACCAATCTTTCCTGATTAATTGGAGGAGTGGTGAGTAAAAAGGTGATTTTGGAGAGGAAGAGCTTCGTACCCTTCATGACGTCAACAAGATGCTTAGAAATGGAGAGCCCTAGCCCTGAACCACCGTAGTGACGGCTCACATCGCTCGTGGCTTGAGAGAAGTACTATTCAAGTGCTGTCAGGAAAAGCGAGCTATTAGGCCAACGTATTGCCTCACCTGGAAGAGATGCTCCATCTGAGAGGAGCTGATCCCTATGCCGGTATCGCTCACCTCAACCAACAACTCGCTATCAGCGGTGTTGTCACTCACTCGTACAGTGACAGTGCCTGTGGCGGGTGTGAACTTGATAGCGTTGGATAACAGATTGAAGAGGACCTGTAGCCATTAGTGAGACCAATCCACACAGCTGCACGAGCAAACCAGTGACGAACCTGGCGAAAGCGCAGCGGATCACCAGTGCGATTCTGATGGGCTAGGGCGACCTTTCGTATCATGTGGATCTGCCGAGAGGCCACTGCCGGGGCTAGAATCGAGATGACGCTGTCCACCTCGCGTTGCACGTCGAAGGGAATAGATTCCAGTTCCAATCGCTGAGATCGACACTTCTCCAGATCGAGCAGATCATTCACCAGCCCGAGGAGGTGATGCGCGCACCAGTTGATGGTCAGCACGGCCTCTCGTCGCTTCCCCTGTACATCCCCGGAGTCAGCTACTTGATCCTGCTGCTCCAGACCCGCTTCCTTCGCTGCGTCCAGTAGGGACTGCTTCGTCTCTTGCTTTCGCTGTTGATGCTCCAGCAGAAGCAGCTCATCAGCCATGCCAATGATGCCCATCAGTGGTGTACGGAGCTCGTGCGAAGTCGAGGCGAGGAAGCGCATTCTAGCCTCTGCGGCTTCTTGAAGCCGCGCCAGACCCACCAGACGCGATGTCTCGCGCGTGTAAGAGACCAACCCCAGGAAGGCAATCATCAACGATGTAGCCGTGATGCGTTCCAAAGGCCCTAGCACTAGAGGCTGCACGGGAGGTAGGAGATAAGTGTTGCAGGGATAAAGCACCAGACCCTCCACAACGACCACGACAAGGAAGGTAATGCTTTGCCGAGGGCCGAAGATGAAGAAGGCCAGGTCTACGGCCGCCGCGAGCCAGGTGTAGAAGATGGCCGTGATGCCGAAGTAGAGGCAGGCCGTGCAGACCGCCAGGTCAACGTAGATCAGGAACAGGGTCGCCACAGTTCGGAGCAGCTGAGGCTGTCTGTGGAGGTGCAGAAGAAGTGCCGCAAGATAGAGGTTGCTCAACAAAGCCAACCAGCGCATCCGACCGGTGACCAGGAACTCGGCGAAGGAGACGTTGAAGATCATGACCAGGCCCATGCTCCAGGACAATACCTGCTGCTTCCGAATATTCTCCTCTTGCGAGATCTGGCCCATGATGGGGAGGGCCATCTTGATAATGCTGGTCATGACCGCGATGATGGTGTTGGTGATGGGCAGAGCAGTGCCTTGCAAAGCTGAATGTCGCTTAGTAACAAACAAGAGTATTGAACCGAAAGGTTCAGGAAAGGGAGAAAGCAGGCGATATCTGATGCCAATTCTGGGTTGCCACTTCACTTACGCCGTTTGGTTGTGGTTGACATAATACCTGCCATTCATGTCAGGTCAGATTGTGTCACTCTTATGACAGCATCTCCTATGGGTACCGTACTCTCAGGCGAATGTAAGGCACTCATCGTCAAGGAGCCATATCATGGCGCTTGAGGGACTCGGAGGATCTGCCTTTAACGATTGAATAGATATACAGACGCGAGGGCAAAACTCTCGATCTCAAAGTTAGTAACGGACGCGAGGTAGAGCCAAGATGTATTGGGCAAAGGGCGAGTCTTAGACTTTTAGCCAAGTGAAATCGCATGGCGAGCGGGAAGGAGGATTGCCCTCTCACTCATCGTACACAATACCGAGGGCGGTTTTGGCGTCGCGGTGGCTAGGTCCCTTGACCCTGTTGTGAGAGAGATTGGTTAGACAGATCGCTCCTGCTTTCTCTGAACGCTGTGATCACGGCAAGCGGGGCTATGCTCGGGGCATGAGGACGTGTGTGTGTTTACCTTGACTTGTAGGGATAGAACGTCTCGTTGCTGGCATCCTCACCGTGGCTCTGATCGACCAGGTGCGTAGTGTGCGTCCAATTCGGCACCATCACCGTAGTCACTGTTGTTGGTCACCCGCACCCAACCAGTCAGTCGAAAAAAATAACATCGGTTTTTATTTTATTATTAAAATTTTCCTTTTCATTTCCGAACAAATACGAATTTGTTTTTCTTTTTTTGTAATTGAAACGAAAATGGAAATGTATTATTGATCAATATGTGTATCCAATTCGTGGAAAATTAAATACCGTTGCCATAAATTCGGGGAGAGAGGGCGAGCTGCTTGGTCTTGGCGGCCCAGGTCTTCCAGAGGCGGAAGTTGTGGCGCTGCTGCTGCAAAAATCGCGCCCGGGAGGGCTGAATGGCGCGATCCGGCTGCTGCGGATTTATGCCGCGGGTGCTGGTCCTGCCCATTCCGGTAGCATCGATCACCTTTTGCAAGAACATCAGTCCCTCCCCGCTCTCGCCGGCGAGGCCCTGCGCCACGCCCACTCTTTTCATCTTTTGTTGGCCACCGATGTTATTGTTGGCCCTCGATGGAATTTGTAGCCAAGATTTTCACACTAAAGAAAGAAGGAAAATCAAAAGAAATAAAAATATCCAAGTATGTGAAGATCGACAAATATTCACAAATTGCGCAGCTTTGTTGCAGAACATACTTAAGCGAACCGCAGAGCAGCCTATCCTTGCAGGAGTCAATCCCGGTCAAAAACCAGATTTTACATTTTTTTGATTCCTGAGAGGCGGGATGCCGATGGAAGCCCCGTGGTTGGTCGGGAGTGTGCTTTTTGCGAATTTTCCTCTGAGGTTGTCCGCAGAAACTCTTTTTCGCGCGGGAAGCTGGGTGTTAAGGTATGGCAGCTGCGAACAACCTTCTTCTTTTTGTTGTTCTGCCCTCAGGACCCACGCAGTGTTGCTGCTGCGGGTACCAACACAGTCAGCCACACATTCTTTCCCCCACGTGCTGTTCCAGCCGTGTTTTGTACCATCCCTACATATTATCATTAAAACAATATTTTGATATCCAACCCATATACAAATACAAATACATATACAAATAAATAAATAGTTAAAAAATGACTCGCCCATCCACGCGACGGACAACCGCGGTGGCCACAGTGCGCCGCAGCACCCGACTGCGCGCCGCCGCAGCCGCAGCAGTCACTGCTGATGCCGATGCCGACACACCCGTCGCGCGCACGGCATCGCGCACGCGCCAGCTACGACACCGTGCAGCCACAGCCACCACTACCACAGCCGGAGCCGCCGCCACCGGGACCTTGCTCCTGGCGCGCAGGAGCAGGCGAAGTGTGGGTACGGCCGGGCCATCCACCGGTGGCCGCCGCCGGCAGTCCTCCTCGGAGCGCAAGCGGAAGGCGAGCGATGAAGAAGACGATGATGATGATGAAGACGATGATGATGAGGACAGCGACTACCCCGGTGACAGCGAGAAGGAGAACCGCGCGCCGCGCAACAACAGCACCACGGTGCGCCGCCAGCCAAGGCGGAACAGCAGCAGCAAGCGCGCAAGGACGTCAGAAGATGAAGTGGAGAAGGATGAGGTCGCGCGCACCACTCGATCGTCATCGTCATCCTCGTCTTCATCCTCATCCGCAAGGAGGGACAAGGGCAAGGAAAAGGAAGCACAAGACGATGCTGACGAGATGAAGGTGGGTGCTGCCAGCACGAGCACCAGTTCCACGGCAGTGGTGTCCGGCACTGCCGAGACAAGCGCAGAGGCGCAGCCCGCGGCAGCGCCAACAGCAACGGTGGAATGTGCCATCTGCATGGATGCGATCGGCGTGCAGGGCGAACTCAACTCGTGCGAGCACAGCTTCTGCTTCACGTGCATCGCCACATGGGCTGAGAAAGCCAACGTGTGCCCACTCTGCAAGCGCCGCTTCACCTCCATCACCAAGAAGCACGTACAGACGGGCCCGCCCACACCCAGCAGCAACAAGCGTGGCCGGCGCGCTTCATCGCGGCGCGTAGAGAAAGTGCGAGTGCGCAAGCGAGACTACCGCCTCACGGAGTCTGATGAGGAATGGTACTACTACGACGACATGGTAGCTGCGCAGGGAGACGGCGACGAGGAAGACGAGGACGATGATGAGGTACTTTTCTACTTTGCTCTGGTCATGTGCTCCCCAGGCGTGTTGCTTACCTGGTGCATGTGTGTGATGGTGATGCAGTCTGGATTCATCGCGAGTGATGACGAGTGGTGGAGTCAAGAATTTAGGCCGGGCAGGATCTTCGAGTGGATGCTGGCCAGGCGTCGACCCATTCACATCGACCTCGACGAGATCGTCATCTCGGATGAGGACGATGATGAAGATTACATATCGCCGGAGGAGGAGCACGACAGTTCATCGAATGGCCCGGCCAGCGATGTTGACGGAGAGGAGGAAGACTTCCGTCGTCAGATCGAGGAGGCTACTCGGCTCTCACTTCTCGAACAGCAACCACAAATTGAAGAGCCAGAACAGAACGTGGTGACGGCAGCCACTGAAGCTTCAACGAGTGACAGTAGCAGAAGGCGACGAAGAGCGCCTACGAGCACAACTGTTCTCGACGAAGGCACTCAGGCGTCCCCGACTCGGCAAGGCAGACGTCGGCGCCGTGCAGAAGATCGTGTTTCCATCATCGACCTCACGAGGTTAGCTGCTGGTGGCGAGGAGAGCTCGCTGTCGCCACCTGATGACCCGGCAGAAGCTGAGGAGAACAACAACCAAGTCGAGGCGACTTCATCAACTTCCTCCGGCCGACGGCGAAGACGGCGAGGCGAAACAACCGAAGCCTCTTCTGGTGAACCGCGCCAACGAGTGAGACGAAGGCGGATGCCGGCCGTTGATGCCGAGGAGGAGGACAACACAAGCACAAGCACTACCTCATCTCAGAGAACGGCAAGAAGCAACAGTAGACGGAGGAGGTCATCCTCAACGAACGACGACAGCTGGCTGGAGCCGGTATTGTGAGCAATGATGAGGGTACGCAGCAGGCATTGACGGTGATTTGGCATCTCCGTCGTGCGCGCCTGTTCTTCCCTCAGTGTGTGGTCAAGTGCGAATGAGCAGAGTAAACTTGAATACACAAACTAAGCGCAGGAGAAGTGGTAGTTGTGTTAAGTCGCGCAGCGTGACAGAATCACCAGATACCGGATGCGCACCTGCATAATATGTAGCAAACATCACACATGAGCCAATGTCGGAGGTAACAAGAATATCATATGTACCTGTGCTTCGTTGTAGACGATGTACTCGCTGTAGCTCATCTGCTTGGCCAGTTGTCTCAAGCCCATAGGGATCGCCACACCTTCGTCCCTGTACATGCCGATGGTCATGAAAACCACGCACTCGGGGCAAAGGGGACAAGAAGACAAGAACGAAGCGTACGTGAAGAGCGTAACGTCAGGGTCAGGTCCCTTCTTGCCTTGGCCCCACGTGTGATGCATTCCCTGCAAAAGCCAATCAGTTGTTCCGCTATGAAGCACAGACACCACGCCACGCACCGGAGGAAGAGCTTGTCGATAACCAGTGCGTGTCCGAATGAAGGGTTCGCCAAGGGCTACTTCACAGAGAAGAAGGCAGCCCTGGAGCAGGTAAAGTTAGGCCTCCTCCCAAACCAAGGTATGATGATGAAACCGTGAATGGTACCTTGTTATTTTCCATCCGCATGTACCCGGTGCTCTTGTTCGGCAAGTCAGCAAAGTACACTGGAGTATTGCGGACGTTAAGATACGACGATAAGCAAGACGCATAGAGACACGTACGGCCACTACCGAATGAAGATCCCGAGCTGGATGCTTCTTTGGGCGCAATCAAAAGGCCTTTGCGCAAGATACCCATGATGTTGCACGCTTTGGTGCCATGGAACCTGGAGACAACCTCAATGATGAGCTGCTGCTTCTCTATGGATTGGTGATAACGTACAGGAGAGCGCGGTTGGGCAGAGCTGAGAACGGTTGGAATCTTGCTTTCTCACCTTCTCGATCCACTTTGAAGGCGTCCAACACGTAATGTGATTCATCATTCCTGAAGAGTTCCGTGATCATCTTCCATTCCTCTGCAAGAAGAGCAGCATTATACGAGAAGGCACAAGATCACCTTAGCGACGGTAGTACCAGAATGCTTGTCCAAAGGCGTCAGTTTCGCACGCAGGGCATCACACAGCAGCTTCATTCTGGCCATGTCCTGTGAACTGCCACTTCCACTCTCGCTAAGAAGACTCTGGCTCTCGTCAATGTGCCCCGCCTCTTGTTCCAACTTCTCTGTCTCTGCTTGTGTCCTCATGTTGCCAGCATTTTCCATCATCTCGTTCACATCGACCTCATCAAGCGTAACAGAAGACAGTTCCTCTTCTTCGTCGCCAATCATGCGGCGCTTGCGCGGAAGAGCAATTTCATGCAATACTTCCAGACCTATCCCGATCTCTTGTAGAGACTGACCCGTTTGGTATGAGAAACCGTTTGTGAGCATCAAGAAGAGGGACAATGTGGGTACCTGGAGGAGATCAAGTTTCTCCTTCAAAATGCTCTGTTGGTCGATCAGCAGTGATTTATCATTGCTGTGTAAGTTGAACGGGAGAACGCAATGGAACTTGTTGGAAAGATCTATCAGGGCGAGCTGAACTGCTGGAAGTATCTTTTGGCCTCTCGTCTTCATCTCTTCCTTGTAGGCGATGATACCTGCATTGTCGGGAACCACGATAACGATTCATCTTCTTCTAGATCGGCAAGGTTTCGCTGGAGTGAAGAAAAGGTACCTGAGATGACGTTGAGGATGCTGTAGGCATTCTTTATCTGCGCTGAAGTCAACTGGCCCATTCCCGTCACCTTAAATAGACCCATACTGTGTAACACAAGGACATCCATCCTTTAGAACGTGGCGTTCATGGCCAGATGCCTTCCAGAGTTCATCCGTACCGTTGGCAGAAATCCCAGAGCCTCTTCTTGTTCGATACGAACTCAAGCATATCATACAGCCGCTTCTCCTCGGATGGCTCCCTCTTTTTGTCAACTTTCTCTATGGCTGCCGTGTGTCGTGAGTGGAGAACCTTTACAGCTCAATTGATCCAGGGAAATGTACCATCAAATTGACGAATGGCTTCTTCGTCTCCATCACTAATCACGTCGTCAGAGCCCTTGTCTTTTTCATTGGGACCCTCGCTATCTTCGCTGTCCTCCTCGGAATCGCTTTTGTTTTCCTTCATTTGACGTAGCACGGCTTTGTGATCCGTCGGTAGATAGAAGTAACCCAACGTTTCAACCACGGTATCTTCCTTCTTGTCCTCCACTTCCATATGTGTTGGCTGCTCTGTACCGCCAGTCGCTGCTGCTGGCGCTGCGGTTGGCATTGTCTTCTTCCGCGATACAGATGAAGCCGATGACGAAGATGACGATGATGACGATGAAGAGGAGGAATCATCATCTTCGCTGTCTTCATTCTCTTCGTTGTCCTTCCCTGTGGGCTCGTGATGCCGGAAGTTGGCGCGGTCATCCCACTCATGTCCGGTGAACCGAAAGAACCGAGCCTTGAATTCACTGATGGCCTCTTGTATAGCAGTAAACACTTTAGTGTCGCTTGATCGATGGCTGTCCCACACGCCAAAGGCAAACTTGATTTGAGCTTGCTGTTGCTTCTTGGTGTCCTCTCTTTCTTCCTCCTCTTCCATCTTCCCGCCCATTTCCACAATCTCTTCTTCTGTCACTGTATGCTGCGTCTCGCTCTCGTGAACTGTCTCTCTTTCCTCTTCTGTCGTCTCGCCGTTGAGGGCAGCACTGGTTTCGTGACGGAAACAGGTACCAGGTGGCAATGCGAAGAGAAGGGCTTGCAAGCGCACGACGCGGCGCTTACCATTGCTTGCTGGCAGAAATGCATCGAGCAGATATCCATCCTGCTCCAGTAGACCGATCTGCTCAGCGGCATTGAGTTGTTTCTGTTCGTCATCCTCTTTCTTCTCGTCATCTTCCTCAGACCTCTGCTGTTTCTTTGCATGATCTTTTCCGTATTGGAAGAACTGCTGGCATCGGTCTTTCATGATCTTCGCTGCCTTGATCTGAACAAGACCATTGGTGCAACGTAGGAGCTTGCGGGCAATGCGGTCAAATGGAACTGGATCCTTGAATGAGATGAAGGGAGGAGGCAGCGGGATGGTCTCGACCTCAGGAACAGACAAGATAGGCAATGGTATCTCGTCCTCTGATTGATCTCCATCTTGACCTGACAATCCAGCAAATGTGCATCAGTAAGCTCCGAGGATTCTCTATAATTGATGAAGGGTTTACCGGCACCAGAACGCGGTCGCTTCACATCAACAGTCCAATCCTGCAGTTCATCATCCTGTTGTGGAGGAGCCAAGTCGTCATTGTCACTCACTACGCCCTGAACTGAATCGCCATCTGAATGCGGTTATTGCAACGTCAGCAAGACTAAAACTGTGTGCGGGGACGAAGTGAAACGCACGCTTGCGTTTGAGTTGGTTCTCCTGTCGCCTCAGTGACTTCCACTGTTTGAGGTAGACCAGCATCTCGCCCTCGCTCAACGTGCTCAACGAAAGGTTGCGCGTGATGCGTGGCATCCGTGCATTGCACTTTCGCAGCCACCGTGTGAGTTGTTCTCTCAGCTCCTTGAGCGACGAATTGCGTTCCCATCGCTGCCTTCGGTCGCTCTCCTCGCCTTGGTATTCCTTGCGCAAGAGCCGATTCCGATCGATGCTCTCTTTCTCGTCGATAGCTCCCTGGTAGAGCTGAAGAGCGTCGATCACTCGCCGCAGCAGCTCGCTCACACGCTTTGCAGCCAGATCCCTTTTGCGCGTTTCCTCACGCATTTCCTCTTTCGACCTCTGATGCCCTGGGCGGGAGGTTGGCAAGATCTCAGGGAACCACCCCAACAGAGTCTTGTTGGACTCTTCTCCTTCGAAGCGTTTATCTTGTCCTTCCTCACCACTCTTTGCCTTGCCCTTGTCGTCTGCAGCTGATCAGGAGAATGAGCACGCTGATGACCCTGTATCATGGGCATGAGGCACACAGGTCCGTACCATCTTCGATTGTAGTCTGCTCCGCCGGAGCTGGCAGAGAAGACCGCGACAGAACGTGCGAAAGATTGGGATAGAGAATGCTCGCGATGAATGCGAGCTTATGAGGTTGTGCGACGAAGTCAAATAGGATGGCGGCGCAAAAGGCTGATGACGCCAGCAGCACACATTCGCCTGCCTTGTTCTTTGCGTGCGGATCCGCTCCGGCCTTTCATCAGAGAGGACATCAGCACTGATACGCCACTGAAGAAAAAGGAAAGCAAGGAGTGTACCAGCAAAAGGTAGAGAGTCATCTTCCACAGATTCCTACGACCGGCAACGAAGAGTGGCGTCTCCCCCTGATCGTTGGCCACATTTACGTCCGCTCCACATCGGACAAGCTCTCTGCATGGACAAGACGCAAATCAACCGGTGAGGGAAGAAGCAATCGGACGTACTGAACTCCCATCAGGTTGTCTGACATAATAGCGTAGAAGAGCGCAGTGTTGCCAGTCCCTTGCTCCTCGACGTTGGGGTCTGCCCCAACGCTCAGCAGAAAGCGTAACTGTGGGTGATGGAGAGACACAAGGTAAGAAGAAGTAAACATAAAGATTGATGGACATACCACTGGAGTGTTGCGATGTGAGGCAAACGAGTAAGGCCTCAATGCAGCAATCAGCGGCGTCTGTCCGCGAGCGTTACGAACATCAAGTGCTCTCTGCAATTTTCTCCTCAGTAGTGATGCGTCGTCATGTTCGCGTTGGTCTTTGCTCTTCTCCGATACATTGGCCTCACATTCCACATCCATTGTCGCGGAACTGCTTGAATGAGCCTCCTGGTCGACGCATGTGGCCTTGTACTTGAGGGCTGAGAAGAGTTCTCTGAGGAAGTCGATATTCCCATGATTGCGCACCATGATGTGAAGGAATGTGTCGCCGTCTATGGGACTGGGCTCGGAAAGATCGAAGATGTCGAGTTCGATAAGCTTCAGTATCATAGGATGAATGTACGCCGCCTTCGTCTTCTCCACACTCTGCTTCGCCAGATGGCGTGCAATGGCCAGCAGGACAGGGTCGCCTCGCTTGTTCCTCAACGCGCGCCCATTCTCTAAATGACTCAGGTTAAGCCATCAGATGCCACAGATCCAAGTCCATACGTTGTCTCCAAAGAACAATCCTGCATGTGCGTACCCTTCAGAAATGGGATCAGGACAGCAGACATGAACTTTTGTTGGATGTCAAAGTCGTTCAACTCGGATGGCAGAAAGGTCCTCACCACGATAGTAAACACTAGATTGCTGTCTATGCCATGGTTGGCCATGCTCACAGTGAGATGCCTCTTCTGAGACGGATGCTGCATCGTCAACCAAACCACGAGTGCAATCAGCCAATTGTCATAGCAAGGCGAGCGTAGATTCACTGGATTCACCTCGAGAAAGTTGTTTAGTGTTTGCCACTGATGCGTGGCAACTAAGCTGTAGATGTGTGCCAGGTCTACCGGTTGATCAAAACTCAGCGCAAGACGACTGATCCTGGAAGTGTATATGTCACGAACAACTTCACTCAATCGAACGAGAAGAGCACATACCCATCACACGAGGCGATTGCGTGCACCAGACTCTCCTTCTTTGTACTCCTGTTTCGTTTCCCTGTTGTACATGTGATCGAGTTAGGAAGAAGAAGATCGTGAGACATGTCCATCCATGTCCAAGCAAAAAATGGTTCTTCGCACGTGAATGGTAGTAGTAGTCGTTGAGAGTGCCACCATGAGACAAGAGCAATCGGGCGATATCCCAGGCTTTAGCATGGACTGCGATAGCGAGTGACGTGTTGCCCAGATTGTCGCGTATCAATACATCCACGCCACGACGAAGCAACAACATGACTAGCCAGCCAAATCTGTTCATCAAATGAAATGAGTTCAATCGCTTCCCGTCCCTCATCATCGTAGCAACACAGTAAGTGAGGAGTACCCATGCATGACGGCGATGTGTAGCGGCGTGCGTCCCTGTCGATCGCGAAAGTTGAGATCCAACTGTTTGCCCTGAGAAGTCAGCAGAGAGAGCGCGGCTATGGCTTCCTCCTCTGATTCATAGTTGAGGAAATGATGGACAGGAGTTGTGCGTAGCTTGAAGCCCTCCACGACCATGTTTGGATCCTGATGACGTACACATAACGTCGGTCAATGTGTGCAGCTTGAGGGATAGACACGCAGCCCAAACCGCCATACCACATTGCATTGTGGGATCCTGAGCATCGTGCCGAACGAAGCCATGTCCCTATGCAAGACAGCGTACTCCGCAGGGGTAAGTTCGAGCCGGACATGCTTGTCGTAGCTTTGGGTCTTCCAGTCGGGCTTGAGCCTCCGCTTCGTGTGAGCAAGCTCCGGTCGACGCCTGAGTATCCGCTCCAGCAGAGTCGTCACCTTCTCTTCATGACCTATGAGACAAAACAGCGGCGTCATGCCTCGCATTTGCCTGCACTGGTCCATCTTGAGCACTGAGCGAAGCTTCTGCCACTGTTCCAGCTTGCTCTGATACTCCGATGCTTCACACAGCTCGTACTCATCCTCGCGAGCCTTCTTCCATTCATCAGCGATCACACTGTTGGCATTGTCCTCCTTCAATACTGGTTTACGAGGCCACTCGATGGGCTCATCCAAGTTGTCATCGTTGAGAAGAAGATCGATACATGACCATACTGTTTGGCACAAAGCGTAGCCAAGAGCCGTGTTCGACGCTAGATCACGAGCCCTTTGATCCACACCTGCCTGTTGTTCATCATCGATCAATAAATCAGCGAGGCTAAACCATCAGAAGCAAGTTGAGCGCCAACAAGAAAGACACGAACCGCTATCAGAGTTCGAACAATTGCTTCATCCTCTGATTCAAAATCATTCAGTACGTTCAGTACGCCTGCGTGCAGAGTTGTTCTTCCCGCTAAGGCAAGTGCACACCACGCCAACCGAGGCATCAGCCAATTGTGAATTATCCACACAAAGGAGAATAAGAGAACGCGTACTTCTGGGATCGATGACGTGTACATTGGCGCCTGAATCCAACATTCGAGTGACCACCGACGCTTCACAGTGTTGAACAGCATAGTAAAACGCCGTGCGGCCAGACGAGTCAGTGATGTTAGGGTCGGCTCCATGCTGAAGCAGCACTTCGACCACATGATGGCGCGCTGCATTAACCTTCAAGGCTTCATGAAAGAGCGGCTTCCCATCGGGGCCGTTGCGAAGAGCGTTGAGATCGATGGGTTGAGCAAACTTGTGTACATTACTGAGAAAGGAATCTAGCCACTTGTCGCGCACGGGACTGGAGCTCATTACAATGTCCATGACAGGATGATTGTTTGGATCCAGAGTGCAGAGCTAATAGCACAAGAGGTTGAGGGTTAGTCAGAACATAACAAGCTTGAGGAGCAAGAGAACACGACACCTGAAGCATTTCGCAGTCAGAGAAGAAAAGATCGCACAGTTGCGGATAAGTGGAGAACTTTGCCACGGAAATGAAGTTCCGCCATCTATCCTCGAAGCTCAATCGTTCAAGAATGATCTTGACGATTTGCAACTCAGTCGGGGTGTTTGCGAACGAGTGTCCACTCATGAAACTCACAAGTGGAAGTTTGCCTGTTGAGCAGAACTCATCAGCTCGCTCAAGTCATTGTATCAAAACAGCAACAAAGTACCCGAAGGGTCTCGCTTCATGGGATCTACGCCTTTTTCGATCAGAAGCTTCACAACTGCTTCGTGCTTCTTCTTGGCAGCTGCCAATAACGGTGAGATTGTTGACCCCCGAGCAGAGATGAGTCGATTCACATCCCCTGGTGGACAACAGAACGAGAAGTGAGAACTTGATGATTCTTCCCAGCCACCCTGTGGCTACGCGGTAGAACCTCTCTGAAGGCGTTCATACCTTCCTTCTCCAGAAAGTACTTCACGGCTTCAATCTTGTTCTTTCTGCACGCCTGTGGGAATCATCAGTAGCCACAAGTGAGTTCATCGTAGCAGCACACATGACCGATTACCCCTGCGTACCAGTATCAGGGGAGTAAAGTTGTCCTTATGGCGTTGCATCATTAGCAGTTTCATGTGGCCGAAGAGGTCCAGCATCTTATCCGCCAGCGCAGTAGGGAATGGCTCTTATGATCATCAGTCACGTGTCAGTAGCGTCGAATGTACAATCCCGATGCTGGCGCCGATCATCATCATCATCCTCATCATCATCGTACCTTCCTTCACCAAAACGTGAAGCGGATAAAGTCCAAGGAAGACCTTGCTGAGGACCGGGTCAGCGTGTACGGCCGCCAGCCCGGCCACGTCGTGGATGCCCAGTATCCGCGACAACCGGTCCGCCCGCCTGTCCCTTTGGCCTCCCTCCGTAGTAGTCGTAGTAGCAGTACTTGGCGCCTCTACATCGTCTACGCAGTGATGAAGAGTGGAGAGTCAGTAGAAACGAGGCAACTAAACTTTACCAAATTAATCAAAAATGACTCATAATTTTAAATATTTAACAACTTTATCCGTAAAAGGAAAATGCCACATTCGCTTATGTTCGACTTATTATATTTGAAAAACATGTTTTCCGAACCTGCTGCAACGCTCATGTTGCTCACGGAGGACGGAGAAAATTGGAGGAATAAATAAGAAATTTTCGTAGAATTCATTTACTTTTGATTTCGTCATTTCGTAAATTCAAAACGGTTTCGCAAAAACATGTATTTCCTTTCGAAATGCAAGCGTGGCCAGCATTGCTCCTCGAAATTTGTTATCATAGTGACACTAGGTCTCCTAAATAGTCTCCTCTGGATCGGCATCGACCACTTCGTAATACTTGAGGAGTTGCCCCTGAACGTACGACATCACCGCATCTTTTACGGCCCAGCATGGTTCGGATGAATGAAGGGACATGATCAACGTGGAAAGAGGTTGATTGTAAACAAGCAGATTGAGGAAGGCAAACGTTTTTTAGTTGTTTAGCCGCGTGAAAGCTCCGCAGAGTGGGCGGCACAACAAAAGAAACAAAAGCAACTCATTAGTGAAGGACAGGAGGAAGTGGAACAGAGAGAGATGGGAGGCGATGATGTATCAGGCGGACTTGCTGTGCTTGATCTCATCGCGGAAGAAGTACAGAATTCCTGGGCTTTGATCTGTCTCGCTGTCGACCACGTTGCACTCCGCCGAGGTCTTTAAGAAGAGGAGCCAGAAGTGAAGGAAGCCGCGCTTCTCTTCGCAGTGGTACTCCTTGAGCACGGGCTTGATGGCCTCCGTGGCCGCCTCGGCATTGTAGAATGGCAGGTAGGAGAAGATGTGATGCGTCACGTGGGTGTCGACGATGTGGTGAGTCTTGTAGTCACCGAACCAACCGAGCGAGCGGTCCACAGTGCAAAGAGCGCCGCGAAGCCAAGTCCACTCGTTTGAGTCAAAGTGGGGCAGACGGAGATCGGTGTGCTGCAAGAAAGTGATCGCCACGAGGAACGCGTTGGTGACCAGCAGAGGCGGGAGGTAAAGAGCGATGATGAGACCGAAGCCGAAGGTCTCTCCCAACTTGTACAGAGCAAGCGTCCAAGCCACAAGGCCAATATCTGATGTGTTTCACGTGAGTCATAGAGTTACGAGTTATGGCACAGGCGCTGGGTGTTTACCGGAAAGAACGATCTTCCATTGATCCTTCTTGTTGAAGATGCTGGCGCTGGGGTCATAGTGCGAGACGAGTTCCTTCTTGGGAGGACCAGAAGCATTGATGGACTGTGGAGTCAACAAGATTAGTGATGTGGCCAAAGCTTCAGCTGCCTCATGAAGAAATGCAGTACCAGATAGAGCGGCCAGCCAAGGAAGAGCATGACGAAGGGAATGACGACTCGGTGATAGAAGTGGAAGATAGAGGGCTTGTTCGGGTTAGGAACCTCTCCCCGATCGATCTTGGCTCTGTCCTCGCTCGAGATGGTGTGTGGCACGAAGGGCTCGTCCAGTGTCTGCAATTCGGAGGAAAGTGCGAAATGAGCACTGCTTCCCAATGATGATCATAACGGCACCGGGGTTCCGTACCATGTGGTTGGTGTAGTGGTGGTGCTTGGCGTGAGAGTACTTCCACGAGAAGTAGGGCACGTAGAGGGCAGTGTGAAAGATGAAACCCACCACGTCATTGACGAGTTCATAAGCCGCGAATCCACCGTGACCGCACTCGTGGGCGAGCACCCACAGGCCGGTCCAAGTGAGACCCTGATAGCACCAGTAGGCCAGCCAGCACGTCCAGTTCAGGATCGTGTTGCCCTGAGTCAGGCCATCGAGGTAGAGGATGAGGCAGATGCAGATCACGCTCTCCAGAACGTCCAAGCCCAGGTAGGAGAAGGACTTCTGCACTCGCACGTACACAAGAGAGTTGAGAGGTTAATACCTAACTTGACATTTCTTGAGTTTTATGGAAGAAAATCAGTGCAAAAATGAAAGCCAAAAAAAAGAAAAGCAGAAAAAGAAAGTGGACAAAAGAAAAGACGAGGAGAAGATCGAAAAAAACGAAACAAGAGATCGAAAACGAAAGTGTTGAGCGACAACCAACCAAATCTCTCGCAATAAACTCAAGGAGAGAACCTCCCTGAAGAAGACAATGAAAGAAAGCGAAGGCGAAGAAGAAGAAGAAGAAGAAGGAGAAGGGAGGAAGTGATGTACCAGGAGACTGTGTTCAAAGAGGTGGGGCGGGATGGCAGCCCTGATTTGTCCCAGCGTGAAAGGCGGGTTGGTCTTGGGAATGATCGAGGCACGCGCCGGGGTGTTGGGCTTAGACGCCTTCTGGCCGCCCAGGGTTTGGGTGGTCGTGATCGTCATCTTCACTCACACTGCATGAACAGGCAGCACACACACACACACAGTGAGTACCACACGACCACTTTCACCCTTTCAGTTCGTGAAACTGATGAATCAAGCTAGTGCGATTTAATCGTGGCGGTTGACGAACAAAAATCTATCAAATTCGGAGTTAAACGTTTGTCTTCAATTTCCATCTGCGGAAAAATCCGAATCAAGGATAGAAATTTGAATCTGTAAATGGTCTCTAGTGTAACGTTACTGCATCATTAAATGACAGTTTAACTCAAAAAAACATGTTCAATTTAACTTAAATTGAAGATTCATTTTCTCAAGATGAGGAAGTCGTACGGGAGGTGTGTGTGGTGGACACTATGAGTTGGATGTGAAGAAGAGAGGGGGTCAGTCCGATCGCAGCGTCGGGAGGCCAAGCGGATCGGAGAGCGAAGAAGAGAGCGAGACAAGTGGGAGAAAAAAATAAAAGAAGAGAGGAAACGTCCGGGGCGGAGGTCACTGCACGCTGGGAACCGCCTACACCACGTGTGCGTTTTCCACTGAGCGGTACCGGAGAGGTGGGGAATAAACGTTTCTCCCAAAGTTGTTTGGGAAACGGAGGGAGTGACGAGCAAAGACGAATGGCGGTTCACGTCCGTTGAGGCGACCAGCACGTCCTCGTCCAAAGAATTGTTCATTAATTCTGTCTAACTCCGGCTTGACAAAAAAAGGACAACATATGTACTCACATGTTTGGGACGTGTGGATATTGGAGCAACATTAGGTACGATTCCCCACCAAAGGAAAGCTTGGTTGCTGAGCAAGCTGGAACGTCCGGCATGCTTTCCTTGTTGTTAGACTCTGTTCCAGTGTGTCCACCCCGGTTGGACAAGTGGCAGCCCATCCCGTTGCACTTCCGCGTCTCTGTCCCTCTGCTTCACCACTCGGGTGGCCTCTGCTCTTCTGAGCGAAGCTTAGACTGTGAGTGGCCGTGGGTCAACTCCTGATGAACCGGGACCACCTCTTCCGCCGGAGAGCTGGGAGTATGAGAGACCCATGAACGCAGTGGAATGCACTCTGCAGAATCGCCATCACGATGAGGATGGGGAATCGTTGTTGTGGTGGTGGTGATGGTGGTGGGTAGTTGACACACTTGCAAATGTAAGAGCACAGGACAGCAAGAGAGCAAGAAGAAGGCGTCGAGCATAGGCGCTGAGGCAAGGTAGTGGAGGAATGAAGGAAACGAACGAATGAACGAAGGGGATCAGAACATCACGCAGTGTTTTCGCTTTGGTGGTCTGGTGAGCACGTTGGTTGGCGGATCGTTGTTGTACTTGTTCCTCCACGCCTTCACGTCGGCCACGAGTTGTGTGAAGCACTCACTCACGTTGATGTTCTCCTTGGCCGATGACTCCAGGAACCGACATCCTGATGGATCCCCACCACCGCCAGATCAGGACATTCATGTCACCATGCATGCAGAGCAGCACGCGTGGGCGCGTCCACGCACCCAAGCTCTGGGCGAGCTTCTCCCCTTCCTCCTTGGACACCTTCCTCTCGTTCTCCATGTCGATCTTGTTGCCCACGATCACAATGGGAATGTCCTCACTGTCCTTCACGCGCAGGATCTGGTCTCGGAAGTTGGACACCTCGTCGAAGCTGCTGCGCAGTGTGACCGAGTAGACGATCAAAAACCCATCCCCCGTCCGCATGTACTGATCCCGCACAGCCTGTGGTGATGAGAAGGAATGCACGCTGAGTGTCCATCGTTTCCATTTCATCAAGTGAAGCAAGGGGTACCGAAAAGTCTTCCTGTCCGGCTGTGTCAAAGATGTCGAGGATACATTCTTCTCCTTCATATGTGATCTGTTTTCTGTGTTTGGGCAGCATTGGAAGTGAAGTGGTCAATTGATAAGAGAAGAAGGACAAGTAGGGTACCTGTAGCTGTCCTCAAGCGTGGGATCGTATTCCTTGATGAACTGATGTGATATGTACTGTATCGTGATGCATGACCTGTGGTACACGAGAGCAAGGAGTGGTCGTGTCACTCACCTTCAACGAAAGGAAGAGAGAAAAAAGAAAGATAAACGGGCAGAGGGTGAGCATGACGACGTACTTGCCTACACCTCCGACGCCCACGAGGACAAGGCGGTAGATGGAGTGCTTGTTGCTGTCCTCCCCCAGGACCATGCCCTTCTCCGTCACCGTCCCTCTCTGTACCCGAAACGGCGGTTCAGGATTCAACTCCTGATGAAAAGAGATCGGATGGGGGGCGATCTTACCTTGGCTTCTTCCATTCTGTATTCGTGGAAAAAGCTATGTAGTGACGATAGACCTCTTTTTCAAGCCCGAGCTCTTCCACTGGGCAGAAGGGTCGAAGAGGGGACGCGAGGGGATGACGATGCAGAGAGGGGATGTCGGTTTTCTTCGGTGCCCCTTTTGCCAATCTTTGTCTGTTGATCGGATTTGTCAAGGCTGGCTCCTCTTCCTCTTCCAACAAGCCTACTACCAGCGGTCTCACGAGGGTTACCACCCTTCCTTGCTTCTCCACCACAGGATCGATCGATTGCCTCAGGTGTTTTCTTCCCTTGTGTTGTGCAAGGAGTCTCTCAGTGTCTTTCCTGTTATGGAATGTTTCCTAATTTGTCATATGTATGATATGAGCCGAATCTCATCACTCGTCCATCATCCTCCGTTTGTTTTCCTGCCCTTGTTGGTTCAGACGAAGATGCCCATCAGCTGATGGGCATTCTTTATTTTCTGTAGTGACTGTGGACAGCTGGGTAGCGCATTTCCACACTCCTCTCTTACACAGAGCAATAGTCCTTGTGGTCGTGATGGTGGACAATGGGCTGGTGGTGATGGTGGTGGACGTGGGGCGAGCCGGCGACAATGTAACCTCGGCTACCGCCTCTTCGGCAGCAGAACATGAAGACGAGTCCGGCGGTGATGGCGATCAGGCAGCAGGTGCCCACGATGCAGCCAATGACGATGCCCACGATAGCACCGATGCCCAGGATGACGTCTTCAGCCACCTAGAGAGACCCCACATGTGGTCAGTGAATGATGTCGACGTGCCATCCGGTACAGGGAATGTATGTACGCTGGGGCAGATGTTGTGCGTGAAGTACTTCTTGTTGCAGCTGGCCGGCTTGTTTGAGCAGTCAGCGCCGCAGTCGAAGCAGTTACCGTTGTTGTCATTGTCACCACACCAACCGCAGCTGCCGATGGTGTTGGCTCCCTGCGCGACGATGGTAAGCAGCCGTTTTGGCGAATGTCCGATGGGAGGGAATGAAGGAGAAGGGAGGAGGGTATGTACGAAGCACTGGGAACAGTTGACGGCTTGGTAGCAGTAGATGGCAGCCACGTCTGCCTTGGGTTCGGTCGACTCTGTGGTTCCGGACTGGGCAGTCTCGGCAGCGGGCACGTCCGCGGGCGAGTCGGCCCGGATCGAGGGCACAAGACCGGCGAGGCACACAAGGCCCAGTATCACCACCAGGAGGACTGACGATCGAAGAGTCATCTTCTTTGTGTTTTGAAGGGGAGTACAATGCAGTACTATCAGTTGCTTGTGTACACCAATTCGGACCTAACCATCAGCAGACCACGGACCATTTGTACCAGGAGCGCCCGATAACTCAATCCCGAAGTCGCTGCGATTGGTCCGTTACCAAGAAAGAGCGAACACGTCCCGCTTTGCTTCCCCGAAGGAATCAATCCGTTGTTTTGTTGACAAGTGCTGGTCCGTGGTGGTGGGTCGCTCTGCAGTACGGGCGCACTGGTTGGTGCGAGAGCATACATAGAATACCCGTTCAATATTCCCAAGGGCAGTGCACGGTTCATCGTTGATCGCGAAGCCGACTGTGGCGCAATTGGTAGCGCGGTAGACTGTAGTAATGGTATGGACATCTATCGGTTCCTGGTTCGAGTCCGGGCAGTCGGATTCCTTTTTCCCAGTTTCCATCGCGATTCTCTCCCGCGGAAGGCGTAATTCACTGCTATGTCAATTATGCGGAGAATATATCGACGAATTCCTGCCCGAAAGCTTGCAATATCGGGAATTCATGACAAGCTTGTCGGTTTCACAAGACTTGTAAAAGTGGGGTGTCATCAACATGGAGGTTCCAACGTCTTCCTCGCCGAGCGAAGCGGCCTTTGCCAGTCTCGTGGGACAGTTGTCGACCTCCCCCTCCTGGCCTGCCATGAGCATACCTCCTTCCTTAGCCGCCTTCACCTCCTCCGGAGTACCCGACCCTACTCACCCCTCCTGGCTCTCTGTCCTTGATGGTACGCACCGTGTGCATCAAAAACACCCAAAGCCATTATTATAATTATTTTTATTTTATGGATTTATAAATCCTTCAAATAAAGAAAACAGATGGATGACTTTTTGTTTGGTAAAACTTTTTTAGTCCATGAAACTAATGGTAGACGATTGGCGTGCAGGAATGGAGCCGGGTGATGTGGGCGGTCCGGTGTCAACCTCTGTCGGGCAGGAGGAGCTGGCGCAGCTCTTTCTCAACTTGGAGTCTCTTCCTGACACCGACTCGACTCTCTTCGCGCAGCAACAGAACCAACATCAGCATCAGCACCCTCACCAGCGGCAACCTCAACAACAGCAACAGCAACAGCAGCAATATTCGCACACTCATCCTCCGACTCAACCCACATTTGACTTGCCACAGATCGAGCCTTTCGGGGTTAAGGAGGAGAGACCATCCCCACCGCAGACGGCCACAGCCGTGAGCCTGTCCACGTCGCTCTTCCACAAACCCCGAGGCTCGCAAGGCGCCTGGGTAGCCGTTGTGTCACATGATCGCATCAGGTACTTGTGGGACCTGCGGCGCTGCCTGTGATGACAGCAAGGAGGTTTTGATATGCAAGATCTTGACCTTCCTCGTTTCAGAGTGACAAAAGGCAAGGGCAAGAAGCTGCGCATCGAAACACGATGCACACTGGGCTTTGACCTTTCCGAACTCTCTTTGTGGCTTGTGGATGATGACGGCAGTGTGGTCCTGCAAGGTTTCACAATAGACACCTCCAAGAGCAAGATCGAGGTAAGACACTGCCTCCTTCATGGACTGACATGTCAGTCTTGTTCAAGTATTCGCCATCAGGTGGAACGCACAGGAGCTTATGTAGCTACGGTGGAAGTCAATCTCATCAAGATAAGCAAGCGACTTCATTTCGGCGTTCGAGTCACGTCCAAGTATGGCTGGGTCTGCCAGGCCACCACTCAACCATTTACTGCCCATAACAACGGCAAAGACAGGTAGCGTGCGGAGTTTAAACTCCATTCCGTCGTGGTTCTTGAACGTCCTCATAACACCATCTACCAGAATCCAACATGCTCCCCCAGTTATTAGCAGCCCTGCAAGTCCTGGTTCAGACCCATCAGGGCTCACGTCCTCGCCTGCCTCCATGTCTCCCGAGATTGGTGGTCCTTCAATGGTATTGCCTTCACAATACTACCAAAATCAGTGATTGCTAACATGTCTGCTATCGCTGATGGAATCTGCAGGCATCCAGCAAGAAGAGGAGGGTATCGGCGCTGGAGGCACAGGAAATTGTCAGCCCAACCCTTCCGGAATCAGGAGAGCGCGTGACCGAAATCCAGGGTTCCCTGCGCGTCGATGGCAATGTTCGCGCCAGAGCGTTTATCCAGTTCTCCGATTTACGATTAAAGACAGACGTAGCAGGCCTCGTTGATGCGCTCAATCTCATCGAGAAGCTTGAACCCAAGTCGTACAAGTGGATCCCGAATATACCCGGAATGCCCGTTCCTGAAGGTTCCTGCTCCTGCATGTTTGGATCACAGCTACTGCTGTTAACCTTTTCCTGCAGGTGAAGAAGGAAGCGAAGGACGCCGTGTGCTCGGATTGATCGCTCAAGAAGTACAGGCAGTTCTGCCCGATGTCGTTTACCGCGATCCAGTCAGTGGTTATCTCTCTGTAGCCTACACGGTATTTGCTGCACTTTCCTGCTACCCTCCCTCTCATTCTTAACACTTTCTATAATGATCAGGAATTGGTACCTGTTATCATCGGTGCGCTGAAGGAACACCTTAAAGATTATGCCGAAAACAAAGAGCACGTTCAGCACGAGATAGATAGCCTCCGCGTTGCGTTGGCCAAGCTTCAAGGAGCACACAAACCGTCTACTGGTCCCGCTGATGACGGCAAGAGTAACGATAGCAGTGACGAAGACGACGATGACGAAGATCCAGCCAATCCCATTACGGTAATATCCCTGAAAATTCATACTCACCTTCTTGTCAGTGACATCTGACCTCGCTGCAGCGGGAAGCAAGCCCAGCGTCCCCACAGAATCCGAAGGAAGTGGTGAGCAGCATCAAGCAGTACAAACGCGAGCTTCGAGAACTAACTCGGCATCTTAACAAAATGAAGAAAGACGCCAAGGATCAGCACGCACAGGAGAAACAAGAACGTAAGGCCAGTACGCATTTGCCATTCTTTCCTTTGTGGATCGAATCCTGACTGATGACGGACTTGATGTGAAGACAAGCGTAACAGTAAACAAGAGGAGCGAACGGTAGCCAAGGAGAAGAAAAAGTTTGACGAGTCGCTCATGCTCAAGCCCATTCGGCAGAGCAAGGATGTTATCCAGTATCAGACCAAAGCTTACAAATTGGCCAAGAAGCGAGGTAAGGGCTGATGAAAACCTTAGGACTCGCGATTCCTGACATAAGACTCCATAGATGCGTTGTTGGCTGTGGCCCTGTTTTGGGATCGAGGGCAGATTCCCGACCTCACGCTTCATGTGCACAAGCCTGGTATGGCGATTAGAGAGCACAGCTATGAGAAAAAGAAGAAGTGTATCACAATAACAACTATCAAGAGCCTTCCACCCCTCACATCGGTATATGAGCACCCAACACTGGACGACCGCGAGATTCATATTTTCTCACGGAGTCTCCTCACAGGATAACTCCAGCGACAGCGAAGATGATGAAGATGATGAGGAGAACAAGATCCTTGGACAATACAACATTTCGGTTAACTTGCACGGCGGCTTTGCCTATCATCTCCAGCAGTCTCATGCTACCGTGGCGGGTACTCTACCTGCCTATGCGTTGTAGGTAGACTTGTATACTTAATTCTATCTCTTTCTCCAGTGTACGACTTTAGAATAGCGGGCACGCAACCTATCCACATATCTTCATCTAGTGTGGTGAGCGGAATGGGCCAAACTTGGCTCGTTGGCTCCTTCCTTATCGCTCCAAACGTTTGTAGATGGCTTCAAACGTACGCTAACAAAAGGCGTCCTGATTTTTGCACGTTCTGATCGCGGCATTCGCTTTACTCTGATCCTCACAGGCCGAACTTGATCACTTCTTCGCTTCCAGAGGGATGGCGCTCTGCGGAGGATAAAGGACAGGGCGAGATGCGCACGTATGGCCTTCAGCCCAGGCGAATATATCTCCGATCGCCAAAGGGCTATTACCTCTCCGCTACGTATGACGGCAGCCTGCAATGCTCCATTCCCGCACCAGGTAAGGCATTGTTTTGATATGACCATCAGGAAAGCAAGATCACTCATTAGTACTATGTTGCAGTTGAGAGAAACGACAAGAAGCCCAAAAAATCAGGTCCTGGATTTGAAGAAGTCTGGGATGTGGAGTTCTCAATTGATGGTTTCGCCTCTCTTCGATCCTCACACGGCACCTATCTTTCAATGGACGCCAAGGGTAACTTTGTAGTTGGTAAAGACTCTTCTCACTTAGCTATTTGTGAATGAATGCTTACATGCCGTCCCAACAGTGCAAGCGGAGAAGGGAGTTGGTCCCAGCGAGCGGTTCCGCTATCTGTTGGACGATACTACGTCGACCTTGGCGCTTGTGGCGCTATCATCCAATCCAATGTATCTTCACGTATCCCCCTCGGGCGAACTCACTGCTTCCGACGCGATACGCCCGTATGTCTGTGATGGCGAAGAAGCTCTTCCCGGACAGCGAGAAGGAGGTCCCAACACGGCAACAGACGAGAGCCCATCATCACCCACCGTCGTACACCACAATGCTGGTCGGTCGTCCGGTTCTGGCAATTACGATTCGGACAGCGACTTCGACGACAGCGACGATGACAGCGTAGAGGAGGAGGCTTTCGGAGGTCAAAGTCAGCCGGCACGACATCAACAACACGGCAAGGAACAGCAGCAGGCCCCGCAGCAAATACGGCTGCCTGGCGAGGCAGAGCGATGGATCATGGAGAATGCACCCACGCGTGACCAACAGCACGCTCTGCAGGCTCAGGAAGTGTGGACTCACCTTCAGAATAGCTTCTCCCTGCTGTCCCTCTCAACATCTGTACGCGCCGGGCCGCCCATGTGAGTCGAACCTCACCATCAACCACATCTGCAATCACTGCTTCATCTCAGTTTACGATGATGTCTCAAAGGGTTTTGCACATAACACGATAGCAGTTTCCCCTTAATGCCCTCAATAGCACATAGAAGACGAACTTGGGAATGATGTGGCTGAAGAGGTGCTTGTGTATAAATAAAAGAATCCGACGGGTACAGCATCTTGTGCCAGCTGGATCCAGCAAGAAGACGAAGGAGGAGATGAGCTCAGTTGTTCTGAGAGAACTTGTATCTGCAAGGAGAAGGAACAAGAGAGTGTTGATCAAAACGACTCCAATAATTGTCTGAGCAGCTAATGCAGCGATCCGTTACGTACGCGCACTTCACGCATTCGTAGAAAACGGTAGAGCCTTCATCAACCGACCGGAGCTGCATCGTGTAGAAGTACATCTTGCCGTGTCCACACTTGGGGCACTTCTCATCGATCTGCATTCACGCGCCATCGCATCCACACACACGCGCACGCAAACATCAAGCCAATCCATTCACAAAGGTTAGGTCGAGGAATTGCGCGGATCAGCCAAAAGAACACTACATGGCGATGAAGAAGAAGTCGCATCACGCCCGTAGGTGTGTGTGTTGGGTGTGTGTGTACAAGAGAGGAGGGTTGCGTACGATGGCTCGGTCTTTGGACTGGTCTTCCTTCTTGTGCTTCTTCCGGATGGCCGACTTGGGTTTGGCCTTGGTCACAATCACGTGCGACTCCAGCTCATCCGCTCGCACCGCAAAACCACACATCCTTCAGAAATTCAAATAAAAATATATTAAAATTATTTTCTCAATTTATTTACTACAAGTTAGGAACCGAACTTGAAAATTTTTACTTAAAAAAATCAAATCTAGATCCCGATACAAATCATTTGAAGTTGACCGGCAGAAATTAGAGAAATGGAATGAAATGAAATGAAATGAATAGAAATGAATGGAAATGAAGTACCGGCAGTGAATTTCATTATCGGCGGTGAGGGGCAGCAGACAGCCGCACACCGCACAAAAGTTGGCCTTGGGTTTGGCCAACGAATTGAAGCTCTTTTCCCACGCCGACTCTGACTTTCGCCTCTTGTTCATTTTTTTTTTTACACTTGTTTTACAATTTGGACTCCAATTTCTGATTCTCCAATCTTTCCGCTGACGAGATGGGCGTTTCAAAATCCGAAACACAACTTGAAATGAATCATGTTTGAAATAGATTTGGGAATTACGAAATTTTTCGGAAAGAAACAGGGAAAGGATGGGAGAGATCATGTATCTGCTGGTGTTCTGACACCAAGTTCTCACGCCCTGATTCAAGGTTGCACGTATACATCCCCATGATGGGGATCTGCATGATCTGGTTCCCAGTTCCATGTTTCTCGGTCATTAGGACCATATATCTTGAAAAAAAGAGAGATGGGAATAACATGAACCAAGGGACTACAAGGAAGATGGGATCTTCTTCAGCCACAGTGAGTGATAACGCCTCCACTGTAGGTTCCAGCAAGGGTAAAGCGGAAGAAATGAGTGCCCGAAGTGATCCTTTCCGTGAACTTCTCCCAACCGGAAGACGTGGGCACGCCAAAGTGAATCACCGCACCCGAGAGTGGAGGCTCGGTCCAGGAGCGGCCCGAGAAGGAATTGCCACTGATGGTAGCTAGCCAACGGCAATTGCCACAGGAAAGGGGCCCGGTTCCTGATGAAAAGGTGTACACACCATTGCTATAACCTGGAAACGCAGGTTCGCCAGGAGTGCAACCGAGGGCAGTTACGGTCGAAGCATCGAACGGATTGGCAGAGGACGGTGAGCTGGCGTCATTGGAATTGGTGGTCGAGAGACAGCGACGACCAACGCAACTGCGGGCTCCAAGGATAGGAGCTGAGTACGTGTGCGATAAGAAGCGGGTCGTTCTGCGCATCTTGAGAAAGGTGTTGATGAGACGTAGAAGAAAAAAGAAACCGCTGATGACAGAGCCCTTTTATGGCATCATGATCAAGAGGTTCGGTGAATTTAACTAAACGTAGTTGTTGCTTCTACGGGAATCGCAGAGATCCTTCGGCCTCTTCCATGGAAGAGGAAGGACCAATATTGATCGGAGTATTTTCGGCGGAATTCTGAAACATGACGAAGAGTCTAGAGTCTATGGCGAAGGGCGAAGCATGATCTATTCTTGGTTTTGCGATATCACAAAGTGGGAACGATATTCTCTTAGCCCTGATTGTCGTTAACGTCACGTTGCTTACGCTTGTACTCGCCCCATTCAGCCCTCCAGACGAGCTCAAACCCGCTGCCTGCCGTGCGGTCCTCATCAAAAGCGTCGATTTGTCGGAGGCGAAGCTGGCTGTGGCTCTCCTCCCCGACTTGATCGTCATCGTCGGTCTCCGATCCGACGGGAAGATCGATGAAGGGGATGTAGAAGTAGATCAGCAACTTCTCGGTGTGGGCGAAACGATGTGAGTGACCGGCCGATGCCACAGCAAGATGCCCCAGCAACATTAGCAGCTGAGTTACTTTCTCTTGCGGGCAGGACGGATCGCTGACCTCGGCGAAGCCACGGCGCCATCGGCGAAGCATTTCGGCAATAGCAAGCGAGGGGAAGTTGTTGGCGAGCAGGCCGACGTCAGTGTTGGCCGCCATCCACTTGAGCAGCGGAGGGCACCACGGTTTGGGGAAGTGTAGATCGTCGGGAGTGAGGAAAATAGGTACAGATGGTGATGATACAGTGGAGGAGTCTGAGGGCACGCTGGGAAAGGAGGAAGAAGAAGAAGGAGATGAATTTGCAGATGACGATGATGATGTGGGGCGATCGGTGAGAAATGAGAACGAGGAGGAAGTGATGTTCTTCATGTCGTCGACGCGGCGAATCTCCTTGAAACGCCACGTGAAGGGTTCGAGAGCCGGATCGGCGAGCATACGCCGTAAGAGTGCCGGGAGCTCGCGGCCAATGATCCAAGAGTACCAAGCCTTACAAGTGTGCGCAAGGGCCACGAGCGAGTGAATAGGTAGGATATCGATCAAGCGGAAGGGAGGAGGGAGCATGAGCATGAGGTCGAGAGGCGCACTGTAGATGAGAGAAGATGTATCGGCGATGGAGTCCGAGGATAAAGATGGAGTCACTAAATGAGACGATCCGTAGAGTGAAGGAGAAGAAGGAGTAGTGGGCGAGGTGATCCAGGCCCGCCTCTGCGAAAGGCGCTGGATGCTGCTGCGCTCCATGTCCTGCTCCAACAGCCAGAAGGATTCGAGGCTGTGGCGGATGGATTCGTGGAAGCTTTCGTTCAGGCTCGTAGCGAGTTCGCCAAGGCCATACCTCATGAGATGTGAGAAGAGAGAGTAACTGAAGTCCACATCATGACGGCGTAAGTGGAGGACTTTGCGGAAGAAGCGTGTTGCTCCTGTGACATTGATTCGTTCAGTGGCCAAGAAGTGACCGCCTGACACCAGCACCTCCCTGCGAAGAGAAGTCCTAGTTAGTTCAGCTTTTTCATAGATGGTACAGAACGGGACGAACCATAACGAAGGATTGACCCCCTTTGCCTGCCACCAATCAAGACAAGGTTGTAAGTCAGCCACATTGAACCTCATGACGACGTTTTCATGAGAGAGCGTACAGTGACGTAGGCGTAGTAGGTGCCCGTGCTGGGATACACGCGGCCCTGCTCGGCGATCTCGAGATGAGTGTCGAGGAAGTGTACCTGTGCATGCTCCTCATCCAACTTCAGCTGCTTGTACAACTCTGTCACGATTGCCGAACCCTGCGTGACACCAAACACCAACCATTACTTTATATTTAATGTTTATTTTTTAAGGGTGAAAAAAATACGTTGTCAATTCTTTTTTACATGGCTGATACTTTTCCTATTGTTTTTATATTTGAAAAGAAAATAGAGATCGAAAACGAAAACGAAAGAGGAAGTGGTTGTGTAGTGGGGGAGGAGCATACGTAGAAGAAGGCGCCATTGTCGACAGTCGCGTAGGGCTTGGCCCGGGGAAGCCGCACAACGACGGTAGGGGGCATCTGGCGTTGAAAAAAGTAGAAGTGGAAGATGGCCTCGGGGAGGGCCATCAAGTCACCCGGGGGCGATGAGAGGCCGTCGATGCCACCCGATGCATAGGCGGCAGCCGCAGAGATTTCGTTCAGCTTCATCTCCCTGAGAGGGCTGGGGCGCTGCATCGCGGCGCTACCAGATCGATCACGTGCGGCCGCGGTGGATGCGGGTCTTGGCGGTACTACGCTTAGGAATGGGGCCGAAGAAGAATTGAAAGAATTCGGCGCGATGGCACGCAACAATTCTTCAAATTCCCTTCGTGTAGTCGCTCCGTCTTGAGCGACGGGCTGTGCCCCGGGTGAGGTACGTTGTGGTAGAGATGAACAAGACATGAGTCTCTCAGCGAGAGCAGGAGTGAGTTTTTATGCTGATCCAGGAACAAGCTGCAAAGCAAGGATCCAGGCCGCTTCTCTCCTCGTTCTCTGGCCACGATGACGAGCTGAGTGATTGCTACCTCGGAATTACAGGCCTGGTCGCGCAGTGTATCGAGATGCTGATCTCCCTCACAAGATGGCGCCATACGTCCCATAGAAAGAGCCCCAGTTCGCACACCCATGAAAGGGGAGGTTTTGAAAGTGCCAATGAGTGACGTCTCTAGGGATCAAATACCACTTTACTCTCCTGTTCTACTTCTCCACCGATCTACGGTTGCTTCCCTCCGCACGCCGAACGATAACTCCTCATCAGATGCCCGGCCATCAGCTACATCAGGACGAGGTGATAACTTGATGAGGACGCTAGCCAAGATCTGTCGCCGAAGGGCGAAGCGCGTGCGCATGGGCTGCCAGGTTGCAGCTCAACCACAGCGACTCCCTTCACGGGACGTCCCTTCACGGGACGTCCCTTCACGGGAGAGTAGGCAGCACCTGTACGTGGGACAGAGGCAGCACTACCTCACAGTCGTGCTGCAGGCTGAAATCTCTGAAGGGCCTTGCGGCAAGCGCTTGGTCTCGCCACCTCCTGAAGCATCGCCGACCGACGCGTGGTGGGTGGCAGATAGAGTGCTTGCGTATTTGCCTCTCCGGCTACCTCGTTTCTTGTGCGCCCCATCTCGCGACGTCCTGGCGTTGCAAATTGTCAGTTCACGAGCGAGCGTGCCCGAACGAAATCACCGAAGGATAGGAAAAGGAAAAAGATAAAAGAATCCGACTGCCCGGACTCGAACCAGGAACCGATAGATGTCCATACTATTACTACAGTCTACCGCGCTACCAATTGCGCCACAGTCGGCTTCGATCTGCCGGCCATCCTTCGCTTATGTTTAGAGAGAAAGCTGCCGATAGAAATTTTCCCAAACGAATCCAAGTTTCACAAACGTTCGTTTCATTATTGCCCTTCCTCGCAGTGCCTCGCGGTATGTGCTGTCCTGCCTTGTTCATCTAATATTATCATGTTATTTTTCCATGTACAAAAAGAATTTTTTAAGATTTCTTTAATGATTTTTTTAAAATTTTCTCTTCAAAAAGAAGACTTATGATTAATGTCGGACCAGGACGAGTGGGCGGCGGGGCATTGAACAACGTTCCGCTGCTGCCGATGAAACGGACGACAGCGCCGGCGACCATTCGCCTGGCGGTCACCACCGCAGTCAGGTCCGGAGGTGGTAGCTGGTCGTCGTCTTCGCCGGCACCCGGAGCCTGGTGGCGTTCTCGTTCTCGGTTGGCATCGTCCTCTTCTTCTTCTCCTTCTTCATGTTCTACTCTCCTTCTTCCTCTTCGTTCAAGGGTCATCTCCTTTCGCTCCGCTGCCACAGCAGCTCGGCCTGCGCTTCCCGATCACGATGATCACGATGGTGCGAGTCTGCATGTCTGCCGCGGTGGGATGGCAGTGTCGTCCAAGGACTTGGTTCCTGGAGTGTCACTTGTGGCAGACTGATCGCATGAGAGGATGGCGTGTGTTCGATGGCGATGAACGCTAACACAAGAGAATTGTGGCTTGATTGTCATCTGCAGAGCGACAGCAGCTTCCCCCGATGGATTCCACGAGGCACAGAAGGACACAACACGCGGGGTCCACGCGTGCGAAGCCAGGAGGTGATGCCACGGTGGCTGGCACGCGGCCATTCTCATTCAAGCATACCTTGGATCAGCTGCGATTGCGGGTAAATCAGGCGCAGGACCAAGACCCCGAACAACAGCGCACTGTGGCGCTTCAATTCATCCACTTCTTGACGAAACTGCGAAATGTTGCAGTGGCGCGCAAGCTGCGCAGCAGAGAGCTTGACGGCATCGACCTCGCAGCGGATGTGTACCCGCTCGTTCGGCAATTGAAGATCGACAACACCGATGAGTTCAACAACTGTTTGAAAGTCCTCTCTGATTTGCCCGTATCCAGCCAAACGATACTCGAAATGATCAATGACCGATACGCAGACAACGTACACACCTTGACCCTCTCTTTCCTTTGACTACTGCATAGCATCGCATAGACGTGTGACCAACCTTCAATTATCCCTGCAGATGGCGCTTGAGCAGACGCCTATGCTGGAATCCTATATCTCGCTAATCGATGCCTACGGTAATGCTCGAAAGCGAGGGAAGGTAAATGCTATCCTGACAAAAGTGATGCAGAGCACTGTGTGCTGATGAGTACTACTACTGCTTAGGCTCTTGAAGTGCTGCAATTGGTGGAGGAGCGTGGCTTGAAGCCCAACCTGAAGATGATGACAAGGCTTGTAATCGTTAGTGGCGCTTCTGATCTACCACACCTGCTGCAGGCGGTGCAGCGACATGGTTTAGAGCCGGATCGCCTTTTCCTCGCTGCTGTGATAAAGAGACTTGGTAATGCGCATCAACCGAGTAAGGCATTCCGGCTCTTGACGAGCATGCAGTCAAGCTTCGGGCTGCCACCCGATCTGAGCAGCTACAACGCTATGCTGTATGCATGTGCCCGCGTAGGCGATATCGTCACAGCACAGCGGATACGCCAGATGATGCACACAAACAACATCGTACCGGACGTCAAATCGCTCATTCGGCTTATCTCGCTTTGCGCTAATCACCAATACCAAGACGAACCGCAGCACGAGACGAATTCTCATATGAGCAAGTCACCATACAACAATGCTTCAGAAGAGACTAAGCGGAAGCGATGGGAGCTTCTCTGCGATTGCCTTTCCGACATGCAGAAGTTCAACATAGAACCAAGCCCAAACCTCTTCATCGAGCTCATGTCCTGCGTGAGAATCGAGAAAATTGATTCGCTCATGGATATGATGCGCACCACAGTACGTTTCAATCTTTCTTGAATGTAAGTCAGCACTAGACTCACGCTCTTAAAAGAGATTTGGTTCACGCGTGGATGCCTACAATAGCATGCTCTTTAGCTGTCGTGAAAAGGGCGATTACGATCGTGGCATGGAGATCGTCAACCAAATGCGAAAAGCAGGCGTGTCACCTAATGGCGTCACTGCCAAGTTGATGCTGAGCCTGTGCCGAAGCATCCGCGACCCGAAGCTCTCCTTAGACAAAGCCCAGCATCTTTGGGATCAGCTTCAAGCCGAGATACCGCATCAGCTGGATGAAGATCATCTTTGCTTCCTGCTCAGTATCTTTGGATATGCTGGCGACGCAGATGGCGGGCTAGCCACCATCGACAAGGCGTTACAGAGGCGAAAGGTAGAGAACCTCGGTCCTCTCTACACAAGTCTGGCGGCTGGCTTAGTTGGAACAATTAAAAAACAAGAAATACGGGTACGTCATCTCCCTGTTGATGGCCTATGAAGTTTCATCACTGAGAAGAAATGATCAGCGTGATGCGCACAGCCTTGATGGTTTGATACGTGTGATACGACAAGCCAGTGGAGCCCAGGCGCTGCCACGAATACAGAACATGCAGTTCGCATTCAAGAAGAGCCTTGCGCTTGGCCGCTTCGACGACGCTGAGTGGCTGTTATCGTGCATGGAGCAAAAAGGACTGCAGCCAGACAAGCACAAGCACCTTGCTGCCGCTCTGGACGCCGCCAGGCACCGTCCCTTTCAGTAGACGCCACTAACAAATGTTTCGTTTCATGGGTACCAAGTCTTCCCTCAATTATATTACAGTAATATCAGAATAGGCTTCGTGATGGCTAGACCGATCATACATTGTTCTCATCGCCGAGAGCCGCCAGCACGGCCTTCAGTTCCGCAATGAGAGGATCATCGGACTCTGATTGCGACGTCTCCTGCATGGCGCGTTCGACAATCGCCAGATTTCTCGTAAGGTACTCTTGCACAACTATCAGTGAAGTCTGCTCAGCACGCTCCGGCACTTGAGTTTGCGCGGGCTTGCCGCGATCGGCGCCAGCGATAACCTTGCGATAGAAGCCATCGAGGCGAGGCTTGTTGGTGATGATGAACGTGTTTAGCTGCTCCATGTAGGCTTCCTTGGCTCCCGGCAGCGTGTCGTTGGCCAGGTTCTGCAACACCTTGCACACCAGGATCAACTGCCTTTGTGCCACCTGAATCAAACCATCGTACCGCATCCATCAGCGCTGGAATTAGCACTCACGATCTTCGTACACCAAGGTTGGTGAAGCAGAAGAGGAAGATGACGTACGGGATGAGGCGGAGAATCGAGAAGGCCATAGGCCTGAGGAGCCATGAGAGCAGGACACACCATGCGCAAGAACAAGAATCCACCAAGCGCTCGGAACTGCGCGGCTTCGGTGAACTTGCCGCCGACCTCGCTGTCGATGTGGCGCAAGAGCTGCTTGATCTGAGTGGGCATGAGACGCTCGCTGTCGACGATGCACTTGAACAGCTTCTGAGCGACGAGCCACAGTTCGAGACTGTTGATTGTCATGTCCGATGCATCGTCCATCTTATTGGGATCGATCTCCATCGACCCTGTGCTGAAGATGTCCAGGTTCGTGCTGCTTGCTTCCTCGTCATCATCATCATCAGAGACACGGTCCAGCTTATATCTCTGTCTTCTGAACCTAACGCTGTCGGTTCCACCCGCTTTTGAGGAAATGATTAGTGGGTAGCACTCTGATGTGTGTGAATGCCGGTGGAAGCAGTACCTCCTGAGTCTTCTCCAAAGGACTCGATGGCGTTGTCGTTGATTGAGTTGACTGATGTGACGAGCGTGAACCACAGATAGGGCAACGCTGCCATGCGCACATACGCTCCGAACAGCTTGGCTGCCACACTGTTCGCTCTGAACAGTGTACCCTCTTCACCTGACTCCTCGACTTCATTCGCAATGCGTTGCTCGACGAGCTGGTAGCCTTGATGTTGGCTTTCATAGATTCTCATCACTGCCTTACTGATCTGCAAGTAGCCAGAGCATCAGTACTCTTGTGTGAAGCAGAGGTAGGGAACGTAAGGTAAGGAGACACCTTCTCAGAGTCGGTTGCGGCCACAGATGCAAACATGGCGTGGACGATGCGTCCATCTTCCTCAAAGAGCAGCTTCTCTAACTTCTTCAGGTGCTGATCATATCCCCGAGAATTAGTGGGTGACGATCAAGAAGTGACAAAAGATAATGAAGAGGATGAAGGAAAGGGACATGTAGATACCTCAAGCTTCCTCTTGGGTAGTGATACGTTGTCAACATCGCCGAAGGCAAGCTCAACGTAGTCCGGCTGAACGAGCTTCTTTTCTTTCCTTGTGTTGCGGCGTGCCATAACCAGCGCCAAGAGGGCAAGGAGGATGAGCAAGAGGCACAGCGCACCGCCCACACCTCCCACAACGCCACCCACAATTGCCCCCACGTTGCTGTCCGAGCTGCAGCAGACATCCAAATCAAGGAAGATCAGACATTCATCTACAATCATTGATGAAGTACGTTTTCACTCACCTTCCTTGCGGTGCCGCGGTGGGAGTGATCATAGGGGTCGGAGAGGCCGCCGTTACGGTGATGGTGTAGGACTGGGATGCGACCGAACCACCGCTGTTGGTGATCAGGCAGCGGATGGTACTGTTGTCCACGTCCTGCGTGCCTGTGATGTCGTACGTAGGGGAGACTGCGCCTGCAATCGGTAGCCATGCCTACATGTATCCTCGATCAATCATTGTGTCGATCATAGGCAGCTCGTGGCTTTGTGTGGTTACCTCTTGCAAATCTCGATAGTAGAACCAGTGTACATCTTCTTCATCGAAGTCATCATCAGCCTCGCGTGCACTGAAAGCCGTCTCGTTGAGGTTTGTAACGTTGACCCAGGTTAGGTACTGCCACTGATAGGTGGGCGCCGGCACGCCCGCCGCCTGAACGCTGACCGACACGACGGACCCCAGAGGCACGCTAATATTGGGAGAGCTCGTCTCGTCGGTGATCAAGGGCATGCTCGCCGTCACAAGCACTTGCGTTTGAGCCCCCGCCGATAGCTCACCATCGGTCACGCATACCTGCAACTGTAGAGAGTTGAACAGTAAGCCTCTCAACAAGGAGTGTCACAACAACGATGAGAGCGGATGAGGTACGGCAAAGGAACCGATGTCGAGAAGACTGAGCAGGGGTTGTTGGGCTGAATCATTCCCGATTGAGGCAATCCCGCATACGGTGCTGAGTACGCTCCACGAGTAGTACAGCCTCTCACCAGTAGTCGAGCCTGAGTATGCCGCTCTAGAGTCATTGGCGGTGGCGTTGAACTGGAGCGAGGTCAGTGCCTGCGCGGACAAGACTCCGCTCATGGAGACTATTGTCGCAAAATCAGATCTTTACGGCCAGATCAAGTTAACTAAGATCAGGTCAGAGTGTTAGGTACCTACAGCGGCGCCTGTGGGCACGTCGTTGCTGGCGACGGCGCGGTACAGAAGGCCAACTTGATCGAGCGTGAGAGCATGATCGTAGAACTTGAGTTCGTCGAGGTAGCCACGCAAAGAATTCGTGGCATTGCCGACGTAGAGGGTATCGCTCGGCAGTGAGATCTGACTTGCCGCCGCTGCACGCACACACACACACACACGAACAACATGAGTCACAGCGCGAGGAGGGAAGCAAGAACTTGGTACCAATAGAGCAGTTCATCATCGTTCCGTTGAAAGCGATGCACAAGTGCGTGGTGTTGTAGATGCACGCCACATGATTCCAGCTCGCGTCGACCACCGTGTTGTTGGGCGTGTACACGCTTGTGGAGACCGAAGCACTGAACCACACTTGGCACCAGACCTGTACTCGCAGGAGAGCAGCGACAGTATCGTTAGAAGACTCAACCTCTATGCCATGATGAACATGTCTAGATATACCCCGTAGCGCTGTCCAGCCTTTCCGTTCAGCGTGCTAAGACGGAAGTCGATGAACGACTGCTTCCACAAGATCGAACGGTCTCTGTAGTTGCTGGTCGTTGAAGCCATCTTGATCCACGCAGACGCGGAGAACTGGCTCGAGTTGGCCGATGGGAACAGACTCAGTCCGTCGATCGCTGCAAGCGACACCACCGTTCCGTCAGTATGTCTGTTGTTTCGACACAAAAGGTACGCCAGTCAATCATCAGAGCAGAGGGCGCGCACCAACGTTGTCGCCGGAAGCGTCGAGATAGATGGAGCTCCCAAACCGGAAGTTGCCCGCTGTCGAGACATACGTCACGCCGGTAGGCAGGCCCGCTACAAAGAACGAACAAAGCGACAGAAAGGAAAAAAACGAAGCGAAGATAACTTTAGTTCCTCCGGTCACACTAAGCAACAGAATTGACCAACCGTACTGGGAACTGTGCTGAAGCAGTAGCCCGAGATGCCTCTGGCGTCCCCTGTTTGAGTTCGGCACCACAACACACACCACACGTACCCGCCCATACGCGCGTGAGAATCAACTCGGACGCTCATTTGCCGCACATAGGAGTTATATAATTGTAGATGGGAATGGCGATGAGAACACAACACACAACATGAGACGGCTCGTGTTGGTGGCAGCATTGTCGGGGGCGGCTCATGCGTACCGTCAAAGGGGTAGTACGCCACGAGCTTGGCCGACGTGAGGTGCAGCAGCGAAGCCAACAGGAACACCACAATGGCCGCCTTGACAACACCGAAACCACCTCCGTAGAATTGTGTATTGGGACGTGTCGTCATCATCTTCACTCTAGTCATCACGTCTGTGTTTGTTGTCTTTGTTACAAAGTCGGAGTGTATTTCATCCACGTACTCCCACACACTCCTACTCTTGTCGCTGGCGGCGCTGTGTGTCTGGTCCAGGTTCTTTGAAGAAAGGGCAAAAGCCGTACAAACGGACGCCTATGGGCGCCGTTTCCGCTTCGGCCCGTGTGCGGATTGGCCGGAGGCATCGTCGGCATAATAGTCCTCAACTGTGACTGCAGCAAGTTTGCGGGACGACCTTGTTCTGGGCCGTACCTAAACCGAGCCAGACCCCGCAGGAGAGCTCATCATCCCTCCTTCAGATGGATACCAACTGCCACCACCATCACGCACGAAGAGAGAGTATACAACAGTCTCTTCAAGACTCTGAAAGAGAGAAACACAAAGAAGAAGAAGAAGGGCAGGAGGCCGGCTCCTCTGTCCTCACCGGTGTTGCTGCTCGTCTCCTTCGTTTGGAGTCGTGGTTGGTGTGTTACCAGCCAGCGACCTTGGTGTGAGTGCTCTGGGTCGCATCGTCTCCCTTGACCTCCGTCTTGATGCGGTCGTAGGTGATCATCTGAGGGTTGACCGTCTGCCAGTAGTCGTTGATGAGGGTGATGACCGTTCCGGCCTTGATGAAGGGGTAGGCATAGAAGACCATGTTCTATCACACACGACAGCAGCGTTTGGTAATTTTTTCGTCAACACAAAAGTGTTTCAAAATGTGTCCGAAACAAAGATCGAAAACGAAAGGAAGAAGATTGAAAGCGACGGTGATGTGATTTGTCCTACCTTGGCCTTCATGTTCTTGAGCACAGTGCCAAGACCGCCCATGGCAGGCACGTGTTTCTGGAGCTCAGTGTACTCTGCCAAGATGATTGAAAAAAAGAGATTATTATTGCAATGTACATGCAAGCAAAAATATTGTAAAAACCTTAGATTTTTAGAAGAGAAAAAGATACCAAGATCAAGATCCTTGGGGAACTGCGAGTTGGGTTGGCCAAACTGCTTGAAGACAGCAGCCACCTGATAGTACCTGGGATCCTCCTCGCCCTGTTGCGCCATCTTCTTTTTTCTACTTGTTTTTACAATTGCACACTACTTGCTTGTCTTTGTGGTTGTCTGGAGTGTTGTCCTGATGACAAACCTGGTTTATTCCTCCTTTCCGAAATACACATAAAATTATGTCTGCATACTTCGAATTCCTATCAATAATTTTTCTCTGATGTGAAGGAAACATCAGAAAATGTACATTTAAGTTTCTTTGTTTTTTTTTTTTTTTTAGAGGACAGAATGGAGGCACGGAGGTCCGTGACGTTGAGGGAGCTGGAAGCAGGGAACGACGCGGAGGCGGACGAGGCCGGACGCATCTGCAAGAGCGCCTTCAATGCTGTCCAGTTGCCTCACCTGGGTCGCATGGTGAGCTGCGCCGACCTCGAGAAGACGTGCATCGCCTTCCGCTCTCGCGCACGTAACCCAAAGGTTCTTGACTCCTTCTTCTTCACTTCCATCGCCACTGATGGCCACGGAGTGAGCGCTTTGAATGTTCCGGAGCATTGTAGGCCATCGCCAGGGTGCTCACTTCCTTTTGGCCTTTTGACATCATCACAGGTCTACGTAGTGCTGGCGTGTGACGCAGAGTCAAGTCGCATCATCGGTTCCAATGTTCTGGACTATCGCGGCGAGGCCGCAGGCGTCGGTATCTTAAACATAAGACAAGTAACTTGATGTGAGTGAAGCTGGTGCTGATGCACAATTGCATGCAGGTCCTATTTCAGTCGATCCTGAAGTGCAAGCTACCGGAGCTGGGCGCGCTCTTATGGTGGCCGTTCTTGGTACGCTCGGTCATGTTGCGATACCGAATGCAGTGCTGATCAATTCTTGTTCACTTGCTGCAGACAAGGCAATGCAGGAGGGACACGCTTCTGTGCGTCTGTTGCAGGAAGCTTACAACACAGTCTCCTTTCCGCTCTATGCCAAGCTGGGCTTCGAGCCTAAGGATCAGGTGTGCATGTTCATGGGCCGCTGCGTCAAAGACTGGCCCGATCAACGACTCAACCTCACCATCCGCAAGATGACTCCCACTGACATTGAGGCCTGCGCTGCTCTCTTCAAGTAGGCTGCTCCCTCTTTATCTCTCTCGCCTTGACCATACGCCGATGCTAAAGATGACCATCAGACGTGTTGTTGGAGTAGATCGAGCGACGGAGCTGAGAGAGAGCCTCTCGCCGCAGTGGGCCGCGGCGCACGACGTACCAGTGGTGGCAGAGCAGGAGGAGATGGCAGATGGCGAACCTTCCCGGCGCATTGTGGGTTACCTCATCAGTGCCACCAGCTTCGGCCACGGCGTTGCAGAGTGCGATGAAGTGCTCGCGCGGTTGTATCATCACGTGAGCCGACAAGCCGATGCGGCAAGACGGGACGATGACATCTTGCTCAAGGTCATCAGCCGCCTCAGCCCCAAGCTCGTGAACTGGGCCCTCACTCAAGCCGGCCTGCGCCTTCAGCGCCTGATGACTCTCATGGCGCTGGGTCCCTACGAAGAACCCAAGCACGGGGTTTACTCTCCGTCCGTCCTGTACTGATCAGCGTCCTACAGTTACCTGCCCATCATTTCCACCACGTTTCATGTGCACGTGCAGCTGATTGTCCTGTGTGATGATTGTTAAGACACATGAAGAGGCACTACCCACTGCACTCACCCTTCACTAGAAAACCCTTTAGAAGAGAGATAAGCTCAGAGAATTCTTTGAGGAATAGGCCTTTAATCAAATTGTTTGAGAACGATAACAAGGAGAAGAACGGGGTTGCACGCGAAATCAGTTCGCGGCTCCGGAGGACAAGAACAGAATCTGGCGCTGTCTTTGGAACGCAATGCGCACCTGCCATCATCACCTGTGTACCAAAGAGCAGATGTCAGCACTTCGAGTATCAAAAAGAAGCAACTGAGTGATGTGCACAAAGAAAATATGCGTGTGTCAGGTCAAAGTGAAGATTTTTTATAATCATTATGATTATGTCATTGCCCAATGCTAGTCATCCTTTGGACGCCACGGAAACACAAATAAAGTGGGGATTAGTCAAACGAACCTCGCGATTGGTTGAGATGATCACTAGAGTGATGCGAGTCCGCCGCGGTCAGCTTGCTCCGCTTTCCGAAGATTGTCCTACACGGATAAATCTGGATCGGAAAGAAAGATTAGACTATCGGACTACGCGGATAGAGGAAAAAAGTGAATTTGAAAATTGGTGTCAGAAGACTGTCGTGAGATAATTTAGCTCTTCATTATACTCAGAGTGAGCTGGATTAAAAATGTCATCATAGAAACGGGAAACGCGTTGAGAACGGGGAAGAATGAGGATTGTGGTACCTTTTTCAACAAAGATTGTTTGTGGTTATGTGTTCATGCTTGGGGTGATGGTGTAAGGGCCTAACTTGCTCGTAGATGGGACGACATCTTGAGAGATTGTAGAGGAACTTGTAGAGCCAAGTGAAGGTCTTGGGAGAAACTTGTAGAGCGTTTGAGTAGAGGCAAGTGAAGGTCTTGAGCGTGTAGCGCGTGTAGAGGGAAAGGAGGATGGCGCGGAAAGAGGAAAAGAAAAGGCCAACACTCCACCAATGGCGTAGCTCGACCACCTTAAACTCGGCCAGACTGGGAGAGGAAGAGAATGTACACTCCGTGTGTGCCGGAGGAAGGTCCGGCCGGCACACACGGAGTGTAAATGCCCTCGTGAGAGCGGCTGACGTGGCATCACTGACCGTTGGCGGGTTTCTTCTGTAGGCGCCGTGAACGACGCAGATCTCGCTGCTGTGTATCGGCCATCGATCGGTCGTCACCATCATCGGGAATGTCCCTAGGGTCCTGTCTATACTCGGCGTCCGCCTCACTTCGCTTTCGTTTGCGTTTAGCCTGTCGTTGTGCTCGCTTTCTCTTGTCCTCTTTAGTAGCGCCGAAGCACTGCTCTACCAGATCCTCGTGTCCCTCGTCCATCGCCACATCCTCTGCGCGAAGACAATCAGCAATTGCTCTGCCATAAGCAAGGGCGGTACTCACCTGGTGTTCGCTGGTCGGCATCCTTGACACCTGACAGAGCACCATACTGCTGCAGGAGTTTCACTACGTCGGTATGACCGTTACACGCTGCCCACCACAGGGCAGTCCTCTTGTCCTGATCCTTATGTTCAAGTAGCTTCTTCATCCCTACCAGCACATGTTTGTTGTGAGGGCAACACCCAATGTGGGAACTGGTTGTGAATTTAAAGTACGCTTGGTGTTGACATGGCTCACGAGCATCTCCACAATCTCTTTATGGCCTTGAGAGGCAGCAGATATGAGCGCCGTTTTGGAGCTCAAGTCGCAGACAGCCGGATCTGCACCATGTGATAAGAGCAACCTAACCGTTTCTGATCGCGTAACCATGAAGTCAGGTTCAACGTGTCACTGAGACCAATGAACACTGAGTGAGTACCTGTGCAGCCGTTCCAGGCGGCAGCCATAATTGGCGTCTGCATCTCCGTGTTGGTGACATCAACAGGTGCCCCTTTCTAAAGTTGATGCAAGAAGAGAACCGTTATCATTTGCAAGCAGATGATAAAGAAACTGACAAAAGATCAAGGGTACCTTGAGCAAGAAGCTAGCCACTTCAGTTTCGCCGGCTTCACAAGCAATCAAAAGTGGAATGCGCTTGCTCTCACTGCGATAGGCAGCGCCCTTAACTTGCCCATGGCTGGTGTCCACCACGGAATCACCTGCAAGATAGAGTAGACGCAGATGTCCAGTGCCTTTCCCGCGGCCTCGCTTTGCTGACTGACAAGTGATCAACGCGCATGATGAAGTGTCAGCGCTTCTTTCAGATTCTAACCACTCAGCCTCTGCCAGATTGTACATTCTTCCAAAGCTCCTTGATCATGCAGATGTGCCCTCGTGAAGCTGCCCACAAAAAGCGATCCATTGCCGGGGGCGAGTAAGCGATCCGGTGACTCCCACACTTGGCATCATTCATCGCCTGACGCAAGTCTACTGTCTCCGTGCGCAGGTTGTCCTGTCGTGTACCACACGCCATTCAACAATGTAAAACACTTTCAAGAAATATAAGAAACAAATTAACAAAAAAAAAACAAAAAAGCGACTATCACCCAAAAAAAAAGAAAATCAAGAAAAAAACAAAAACAATATTTCAAATAAAAATCAGTTAATAAAAAGTTAATACGTAAAATTGAATTAATTAGAATACTCATATCTATACAGTAAAAATAAAATGTTTATTTTTGAGTATTTTATAATTTAAACACAATAATTTAAACGTACAGGCCAAGAAGAAGAGGGCAGGCGAGGGTCGGGTCGAAAAAGACGTCGATACCAGAGGCGCGCGAGGACCGGGTGGGTGGCCAGGGCGTGCCACGCGCGGCACACGAGGGCAGCACTCAACATGGTCTGTCGCAGTGACTCCAAACACGAGAACACCCCCAGCCCCACCTCAAGCGGCAGGGCCGATATGATGTCCATGCTTGTTGTTTACCCGAAAGTTTGCATAACAATTTCAGATTCACGAAATATGTTTCATAAACGATTTGCATTCTTCTTTTTCAACATCCAATTAATAAGTTGTTTCCAGATGTTTCTGGAAGGTTGTAACTTTCAAGCTTCCGAAAAATTTGTTCACCGTAACCACATAAATTCTTGACATATTTCAGAAGCAAGTTCCAGAAAAGGGACAACAAACATCTTTTTTTTTTACGCCTGCACAACACTACACCATGTCTTGGGGTACGTTGCGTCCTTTCCCTCCCTTATGCGCTTAAAATTTCTGTTTTTGTCTTTTTCTTAAAAATAAACTAAACTAAAATAAAATAAAAAACCCTTGTCGAAATTGAAATTGTTGGGAAATTGTTCTAAACATTTAAATCCATGTCTACGACACAGGCTCGACACAGGCATTCCAACCAACTGCGTGCTGGGACCCCATCTCCCAATCGCAGTCAGGCCTGATGGTGTCGATCAGCGCCGCGCCCGCCTTCCTCGCGTTTTCTCACGAGGAGCTGCGATGGCAGACCTACGCTGTACGTGCACACCACATCCTCATGTCCTTCTTGTTGTTCGGGTTAGTTCTGAAGAATGCTGATCATGATGATGATTGTGTGGCAAGCAGACAACCGATATCTCTCGGGTACCAGCACGAAAAGAGTTTGGTTTGGTAACTCAGAGCTATAGAGAGGTACTTCCCTTCGTTTACGTCGTGCGTACATGCCATCTCACCAGGTGGTATGGGACTCTTGATGCAGGAGATGGAGTCGCTTCTCAAGGACCCTGTCTTTGCCGATGTGACCTTCCTTGTCGAAGGCGAGGAGATCAAAGCACATAAGAATATTCTGCATGCGCGATGTTCCACTTTCAAGGCCATGTTTACAAGGTACATGTCATTATAATTGATCGTCAGAAAGCGGACGGAGATGATGGTGCTGATTCATTGGACCTCCTCAAGCGGTCTCTCGGAGAGCACGTCTGACGCAGCTATTAAGCTGGAGTGCTCCAAGAATGGATTCAAGAAGCTGCTCACTTACATCTACACCAACAATGTAGAGATCGAAGGTATTATTCTTCCGCAACAATGTTCATTTCTCAATAATCGAACTCCCGGTTCGATCGATATCAGATGTGAATGAGGCCATTGAGTTGCTTGCGCTGGCAGATGAGTACTTTTTACAGGGTCTGAAGGACAAGTGCGAAGACTTGCTTGCTTCAACGTACATCACCGAAACGACGGCAGCGAGCCTTTTGCAAGTGGCCAACATCTACCGGGCAGAAACTTTGAAGGTTCAACTCTCCATTATCGTGCATTACATGGTGCACTGACAGCATGTAACATATAACAGAAGGACTGTACAGAATACATCTTACGACATACTGCCCAGGTCGACATTAGCGGGCTCGACACTCATGCGCTTGCTGAGGTCATTGTCTACGCAATGTCCAAACAGTGTAGATCGTACGTTACGGAACATGATACTTGTTTTGAGGGAGTGTAGCAACTTATATACTTTGTATGCACAGCGCTATTGATCTACAGCAGATCCTGGCCAGCACAGGATTAGGCCTGCAATGTCCGCCCACCAACGGTCCGCGTACGTACTTCCTGTCTCTGCGCTCTGTTCAGTAACTCATCATGGCTTGATGTGCAGCTAGCTTTGCATGATCTAGCTGTTCAGAGTGAGAAGTGTACTTCGCAGTGTATCTTGATAAATGCTCTTCATCTCTGGGTCTTATCTGTTTGTATTACTCCCACCAAAAGCTGATGGAAAAGCTTATGGATAAAGAGCGCACAAAGTGCCAGTAGTGCGGAGGCAAGTACAGCATCTCGCCTGCTATCAGCACTAGCTCCTCTCCCTGGGCTTGCTCAAAGAGAGGAAAACGTTCTAGGTCGGGTCGTTCCACGTCCACCTGTGGTATATTCGCGAGGTCAGCTCGAAGGCCGTGAACACAGCGGAAGAATAGAGGTACCTGGGAGGTGTTCTTGAGTGTTTTTCCAACATGGGGATAGAGAAAGGAGGTGTTGTCGGGTGAGTAAAGCTGGATTCGTTTGCGGCCTACCACTTGCGCGAGGAGATTGTGGTACGGATCCTGAAGTCCTTGATGATTGAGCACTCCTGATGCGGTTACACACAAAGGTCATATAAGGTGTACCTCGTGAAGTGGCGAAACTGTGCCCTTGGGGCCGAACCAAGATTGAATCTTGACGTTCTCTCCTTCGCCCAGACCGCAGTAGTCTGGTATGCCAAAATCTCGTCGCAGCTCTGGCACCAACTCAAACAGTTCGACCTGTCCCCGCCAACCGAACTCTCCAGTTAACAAGGAAGTTAAGGGAACTGCAAAGAGTGCGTGCCTGTGCAAGATAGCCCCGACTTGGCGCTTGTGGATTGGCGACGTGATAATCAACAAATTGACCGAAGGTCATCAACTTCTGACTCCATTCCGGATGTAGGTAGTGCGTGCCCACCTCTACGGGAACCGTTCGCGGGCCGGCAATGGACTGCATTCATGAAGGCAGTGAGCAGTGGTGCACCGATGAATATTGAAGTACATGTGGATTGGCACCTTAAGATAATTGAGATCAGCCCATGAACGCTCTTTCATCGCTGGCCAGCCATCCATTGCTCCTGTAGAGTTCATATGATGTCTGAGTGATATGGCAAACACAGCTATATGCTGAGTAGCTAACCTGTGATGATCACTGGTACACCCTTTTGCATGTACTCCCTGAAGAACAGGTCCATGGGCGGCTTGTGTATGCGGCCTACCGCTCGCAAGTTAAGAGCAGTGCTTGGTCGCACTTCACTTGTCTCCTCCTCCTCTCCTCGGAGGATGATCTCGCCGCCCGTAGAACCCACGCTTGTATCAGTGACAGTTGGTGTCATCTTCATCTGCTCGCGCCACTTGGTCTGGCACTCCGCGATCAGAGCATGTAGCGTATCCCACAGCTCTTGTGGCATCGCGTGCGGTCCTCCGCCCATCAGCAGAGCTAAATCCAGTGCCTCTAGTGCCTGACCATCATCATCACCATCACCATCACCAACACCAACACCCACATCACAACGTTTGTGTTCATCATCATTGTCGTCATCACAGTGTCTCCTTTTAACATCCTTCCAGCTACTCACCTTGTCATATTGGCGCTCGTGCACAAGCGAAAGGGCCTGAATAAGGGACGCATGCGCGTAGAGCTGCCGCCACACCATCGGCACGTCCTTGAAGTGTCCCTCGTGTAGCTGCACACTTCGTTTATTATTTTTTGCATTCTTCATTTTAAAAATGATTCATTTAAACAATTTTATTTTAAATATTTTATTATGAGTTAATCGATTTATCTTTAAGAAAAATTCTTTTAAAAACATTTTTTGATTTGAATACAAACCTTTTCCCAGGCGAGTAGCGCGACGGCTTGGGCCAAGAGATGGGCACGACGCTGCTGCTGGGCGCGTAGGGCGTCCTGCGCCTCCACTAACCGTGCGAAGCTCGTGCCATCTCCACACAATCTCAAATCTAATAAAATCAAATCTATTAATTTCTAAATCCAAAATGCAGAAAAATTTATTTAATAATTTGTTTTCTTTTAAAAAGAAGTACCTGCTTGGAGTTGTTGGGGTGGTGCGTGTCGCAACCCTAGATCCTGCAGGAGATGATTTGTTTCTTCTTCCATTTTTTCTATTTCTTGGATTTCATTTTTATTCCTTTTATCCCTTTATGTTTCTTTTTCCTTATTTGTTAAAATGAATTTTTATCTCAACCAAGCTTCAACCTTGGCACTTACTCAACCTGGTCTTCATCTGTCTACAGGTACATGTGTCACAAGCCCAACAACAGGACCATCATGGTGATGAGTGGACACTTGATGATGATAATGATGATGATGGTTGTTTGATGGTAGAATTATCGATCAACTTTTCTTAATGGGGATTGTGACGAGAACACTCAACCGTTAGGGCAGGTGAACTAAACCAGATGTCGCTAACGGGTCCGTGCAATCACAGGCACAAGCTCCTATCCTTAGTCGAAAAGGTATTCGCATTCTCCTTCCGATCGCGTTGCCTCCCATTGGCCGCGAGCTCCGGCCACTCATCACAGGGAGAGAGCCACCCTAACTAAGTTCTCAAGACACCACACACACGACGAGAGAGAGAGGAGACGACCATTTGATCCATCAAGGCAAGGGTGAGGAGGAAGATGGCCCCGACTAAAGGCAAGCCTCACCTGGTGCTTGGTACTTGCGGTAGAGGCGTGTTCGAGGTGATGGGATGGATGATCGTGTTTGTGGTAGCCATGATCGTTGTCCCCGTGTCGACCTCGCTCGTTGCCTACTATCCCTTCGACGGTACGCCTTCCCGAAGGGACACTATTACTCAGGCTTGTGTATGTGGTTTAGCGTGTTCCCATTTAATCCACCTCTGTCCGAAACAGGCAATGCAAAGGGCATCTCGGGCTACTGCCTCAACTTCGTACCCAGTGCGTTTTCTCTTGCTTTCTCTTTCTCTAACCAAACCATACCGAGCACCACAAAACTCCTGGTCGCGTTTTTCGCTCTTTCTCTCGCTTTCGTTCTTTGTTCCGGCTGTCCTTCCTAATTACAATTGATGAATTCTTTCTGATCGTCTCCTCTCTCCCCCTTTCTGCTGTTGTGCAGCCGGAACGCCATCAAGCACATCTTATAGCACTACTACGGGAAACTTCTTATTTGGCACAGGTTCTCTGCAGCTCTCCAGCGGCTCCAGCTTCGTTGGTAAGCACCTTTGGTTGAAGCAGCACCTGATGGAGTTGGAACCGTTACCGATCATCGTTGGTTGGCGTTGGGATTGCCCTCAGGGCTGGATGAGCTGAACCTATTCCCGTCAGCCAACTCAAGCCAGTTATCCGTCGCTGCTTGGGTCAAGATGTCAGCAACATCCAGCAACTACACCAAACGCAATATCGTTAACATCAGTTTCTTCTCTCTTCGCCTTAGCTCCACTAACACCAAGCCCAAGATCTATCGTGTACCCTCCTGATCCTTTCGGTGATGTACCACGTTGTAGATAACCCTGACCCTCGCTTCCTCCATCCTTCCACAGCTAGTATGCGATGTTCGCTTCAATTCGCAGCTCAGCCAGGTTTACGGCCAGTACAACATACCCGAAGTTGACTGGCACCACATAGCATGCATTTACAACACGACCCATGTTTGCATTGCCGTTAATGCCACCATCGTAAAATGCACCGCAGGTAGCCTCTAAGCCAGAGTGCAGTTGCGGGTGAGTGATAACAGATTGATCTTAATTTCACTTGGCAGCGATGTCAACACAGCTCTCGCCCAACAGCGGGAGCGTCACAGTAGGTAAAGGGTCTGAATCTTTACGCGGATTCATCGATGAACTCAAGTTCTACGACCATGCTCTCACACCCGACCAACTGATCATGCTTTACCAGGCCACCAACAGCAACGACGTTCCTTCGGGTGTGACCATTGGTACATCCCTTCACATAAACGCTTCAACATTGACTGTGCTCTTATCTTCAAGTTTGTGCCTGGTTGATTGGTGACAGACCTCGTCACTACCAACAGCAGCATCAACTCATCATCCTCGAGCGTGGCTGCTCTCAGCTTCCAGCAGTTCGCAGCGAGAGCAAACGACTTTCGTGCCGCTTACTCTGGCTCTACCGAAGGCAGAATGCTGTTCTATTCGTGGAGTGTGCTGAGCAGCATCTGTGGCATCACAAAGGTGTCCGATAGTTCGGTCATGGATCCAGTGCTTCATCTTCTCGATACTGGCTCCTTTGTCGTACTTACTGCCTCCTTCTCAATCCTTCCAAATACGGGCCTTCTTGACACTACTAATGCTTGATGAGTGCACAGTTGCAGGTATGCGTGACCGATGGCGAGCTCTCGGCAGCAGCCCAGATGCAAATTCAAGTGGGGGCAAGTGTACCAATGATCGTCGAACAAACAAGCTCGGGCAATGTGAGCGTGGCTCTGGGCTCCGTGGTGCCGGTGTCAGTCAAGGCCGAAGGAGTTCCTGCGCCGACCTATCAGTGGCAGTATCTGACCTTGGTCAACGTAACTAACTCCACTAGTGACGACGGCAACGATGATTTCGAGCTGCAGACACGCGTCTTTGGTGACAGTGAGCTGGAGGAGGTACGCCATGCGTTTGTCTTGTACTCTCTCTGTCGTCAGTTTGGTGAAACTGGGTTATGTACGAGGCAGGTATGGGTCGCGATTCCTGATGCACTCTCATCCACATACGCCATTAATGGTACCGAAGAAATGGACGACATGACCATTCGGTGTCTTGTTACCAACAGCGGAGGTTCTGTGGCATCTCAACCTTTCACTATTGACATCACTGCAGCGTCGCCTGCTCCATTGCCTTCATCAGTACCTCAAGGAGAGTACGTGGATTGTCGTACCTCATGTTCAACGTGTGAATGATGTTGAGTGGTACATTGCAGTTCGGGTGGGAGCAACGTGGGTGCCATCGTCGGTGGTGTGGTCGGTGGAGTCGGAGGCGCCCTCTGTGTTCTTATTCTCCTCCTTGGTCTCTTGGTCTTGATCGTACTACGGCGCAAGGAAAAGAGGCAGAGGAAGCTGTTGCAACCGGACTATATGGCTCTGGCTTTTGGCGATGTTGAAAGCGTGTCGCTTGCCAAGAGGAAGATCGAGGTACCTCAACTTTGAAACGCATTCATGCAGACCCATCGACTAACCGGTGGAGGATCAGCAATTGACCAAGCTGGAGGGTTTGCTGTTTGCTCAAGATGGTAGAATTGCCCATTCAATCTTGAGTACCCTTAGCGTGACCGATGCTGATAAGGTACCATACTTCTCATGCTCTTCGTTGTGCCCACGTAATGCTGATACTGGTGATGTTAATTAGATAAGCAAGGCAGTGATGAGGATCTTCGAGAACCGAAAGAGCGGATACCATCTTCTCCAGCAACGTATCTCGACCGAGGTGGAAACTGCCGATGAAGAAGGCACCCTGTTCAGAGCAAACAGTGTGGCTGCCAAGCTGTTCGGAGCGTATATGCGCCTGGCCGCCCTGCCGTACCTGTGGCTCACGCTCGTCACATCAGTCAACTCGATCAACGATAACGCCATTGAGTCCTTTGGCGAAGATACCGGTAAGCTCTCAATCTTGTTGTGAAGATGGATTGTCCCTCATCATGAGTCCTGGCCAGGTGGAAGTGAGAGTATGAGACTGGCCAGAAAGCAGCGTTACAAGCTCGCCAAGATAGCCGTTGATGACTATGATGACGATTCATCAAGCGGAACGAACCTGGACATCTTCAGCACAGGGTCGATGGAAATCGATCCTCACAAGGTCGACGATGCATCATCGGACATGACAATCAACAGTCTCGAACTGTGGCTCGTCGCTCAGAAGCTGTTCAAGTGCATCGTCGACAGCGAACGTCTCATGCCGATCGAGATCAAGCAGCTCTTGCGCCACATCGACAGCGAGGTCGGCGGCAAGTTCAGTGAGCAAGCGCGGTTCCGAGCAGTTGGTGGATTCTTGTTCTTGCGCATGGTGTGTCCTGCTCTCATGGCTCCTCAGGCCTTTGGTCTCCTCGATGTTCCTCCACATCCCGTACGTCATCTCTCTCTTCTGCTTGGTCAACAACTGCACAGAGGAATCAACAGCAGATTGGCTTACGGATTCGATCGGTGCAGGTGGCACAAAGGCAGTTGATCCTGGTGTGCAAGGTGTTGCAGAACCTGGCCAACGACACGCTGCCGGGAGCCAAGGAAGCCTACATGGAGCAGCTCAATACATTCATCACCACAAACAAACCTCGTCTCGATGGCTTCTATCGCAAGCTCATCGCTGAAGCCGATCGTGGTAAACCAGCCCCCACACAAGTGCCGATGCGAGCAGAGCAGGCCTCGCTGATCGTCATGCACGAGTACTTGAGCAAGCATCTCGCCGAGGTTGAGCGTGCCATGCATGACGGGGATGGATTTGAATACGAGAACGGCGACACAGAGGACGCTCTGGTGGAAGAACTGAAAGCCGTGCTAGCAGCGCTCGGCGATGACAGCAATGTATGATCGAAAGCAGTCCCGTCCATTCGATAATGACTGGCGACAGTGTGTACAGGTACCTCTATAATATATTGATTATCATTCTGGAGCTTGTTGGCTTGCGAGTTGCTGGCCTTGCCGTGCGCGGGCGTAGAGTAATTCGGCAATCTCAACCTCTTCGACCTGGTTCAGGGCATTGGCATAGGATCGCAAGCACATGTTGAAATTGGGGTCCACTTCCAGAGCACGAAGGAGCAACTCGCCAGCTGTGAAGTAGTTCCCCATCGTCTGTTGCAGCATAGCTCTCGAATACAGAACCTGGGTTGATGCTCCATTCAGCTGCATGTCATGATGTCATCACTCGGATATATACTTGTGAGTTCTTGGGCTCTATGATGAGTGCCATATGGTAGTACTTCTCCGCGCGCCTCATCAGCTCAACCTTACGTTCCACCTCTGGAACGTTCTTGACTAGCCCACAGCAAGTATCAGCCAGCAATCTAAGAGACTCTACCGAAGCAGGGTTGGCTCTGCTCATAATGAATAAGTCCGGGAGTCACCAACTCAAGATTGGCTGAGTACCCAAGCGCCACCATGTACTTCTCCGCTGCTAGCTCAAGGAACTGCCGTCTCTTTATCCCAGACGTGGTCCAGCCAGCCTGGCGGTACAGAAATGCTTCGGCAGTCGCGATCACTATCGTTCAGGAATGGCGGTTAACAATGGCGTCTTGATGCTCGTGGAGGCGAACATACCGTTCATGTACTTGACCTTCTCGCCCAGCTCAACAAGGTCAAACAAGAGGAAAGGCTCTGGATCGGTCTCCTTTGTTCCAATATCGAGTATGAATCCCTGCAGTACCAACTTTGATGAGAATGTTGCTGATACAGAGGTGGAAGGGCGTACAGGTCGGATGACCAAGCCGGTATACTGCTTCAGCTTGGTGAAAAGGAGCTGGAAGTTGGGATGCTCTCCCTCGATATCGATGCAGGCCATGGGATTATCTATCAAATAGTTCACGAGCGACCACTCCTCATCTGTGCCAAGCACAGGATGAAGCGCGGCCTGCACACCGAACTTGTCCCGGAGGGCAGGAAGAGCTTTGCATTTCCACCATCGTTGGCTGTCTTGTTTGCGGACACCGAAGAAGCGGTTCAAATTGGTAACCACTTGCAGGCGGTAAGGTTCTTCTAAGGGCACTCGGAGCTGTTTCGACTTGGTGCGCACGTTTCGGAGGATGGTATCTTTCATCACTCGCGCTAACATCTCGATTATCAATAGCATATCTGCGTCCTTGGCACGCCGCAGCTTTTGCATGAGCTCATCAATGAGGATACGTTGTTCGTGGTCTGTCTCGGAATCCAATTGCTCACCCTTGGCCGTGGGCTGTTGTAGTGCTGTAAGCTCCTGCTCAACTTCTTTGATCGTTTTCAACAGCTCTCCGCGTATCCGTCCCATCATGCGCAGATTGATACCATTGAAGTGAAGGAAGGGCTTCAGTCCACCTCCCTCGTTGCGGAAACTGAATGGGCATAACATGAGCACCATCGAGTACGTCTACCTATTTTGCAGGGTCGTACCTCTCGTCCACCAGAAGAGCAGCAACAGATGGAATGACAACGTTGTACAGATGCTGGGTGGCTTTCTTGATTGTAGCAGTGTATTTCGATTGATCGGGATCTTGTAAGACAAATCCGCTACAAGCATCGGGACATAGCGGTTCGACTAAAGCGCAGTGGAAGGATCAGCGTAACGTAGCTTAGCAAGGTGGTAACGTACAGTATCCGCGAACAAACTCTGGCCTTAGTAATCGATAGAGGTGAGCCTGCTTTATCGAGCGATCAAAAGGAAATTCAGGCGGCATCGCCCTAGCCAAGTCGATCAAGTAGTATCGACCATCGAGTCCTGAAGGTGATGAATCAGTGGCATTGAAAAGCTGTGTTCATCCATCCAGTATGTATACCTAAATGTCCTTCCATATCTGCTACGCTGGACAATTTGACTGCCTGCCTCCCACAAAGGTGTTCAGCCAGATTTAGTTGCTTTGCTGCCTCCTGCAAACACGCACACTCGGATTGTCAATTATCATCACGGGCCACAAGATGCTTTCCTAAAGATTCACCTTGAGAATGTCATTTAGCCGTTGATCCGAGTTCCTCACTGTAACTCCTCCGTCACCAGTGCCTGACACGAGCGTAAGGTCATTTATAGGCGCAAGCGCCACGGCCAGCAGACGATGACCCCTGCAAGAAGGCGATCAAGCAGCGTGCAACTCAGTCACAGGCTCTCAAGACAGAGTACCTGTAGTCGAGTGTAGCCATGAAAGGGATACAGTAGTCGAGATTCAGGTTGAAGTAACTTGTGGCACCTTTCAATTCGTGACCAGCAACCTTCGGCACAACACAAAGAAAGCTTCAGGCAAAGTAACAGTTTCCATTCATCTGTTTCTGAACCCTTTACCTTGGCAGCAGCGTAGTCACTGCCGTACAATCCCTTGTAGTCGATGGCGAACTTGAAAAGGATATTATGAACAATGTACTTGACACCGCCGGCCACGCCCTGTACCATCCCTTGTTGCATGACATAGTCTGAGCTTCCCCAAGGAAGGAAAAGACTGGTTTGGATAGATACCTGTGGGCTTGATGGTCTTGCTATTCAGGTCAAGGTGGGTTTCAGCAATTATGATCTTCCCGTAATGCTTCACCGAGCAGATGAAGTCCTGAGCTATAGCAAAGAGCTCACTGTTCACTTGTTGCTGTAACCAAACTGGAGTGTTATTGTTGAACCGGCGTAGCTTTTCCACCAAATCCTGCAGCAAGACAGTTAGCAACTGCGACAAATGCAGAGCCTAGTTGTGCGGGAGCAAACCTGAAATCGGGCATTCCAATCGCTAAGTCCCGTCTCCTTGCTCTCTGCTTCGAGAACGGGCTCTTTGGTCTGGCTCTGATGCGGGCTGGCAACTGGTGGTGTTGTGACTGAAGCCTTTGAATCCTCCACGTTGTCGTAACTACAGTACTGAGACTTTGGCTCCATAGGCGTGTCGAGATCTAAATTGTAGTAGTTAATGTTGATCCCTCCCGTTTGCGGTTCGGCTTGACCGTTCTTTGTGGTTGGTGGAGCTTGTGTGGAAGCGATCACTTCGTACACCGGCGCTACCGAACATTCTCCATCAGAGAGAGTCGATGCTGCACCGGCTTCATCCACGTATAGGGAATAAACTCCTTGGGTACCCGCATAGCGAGGCGATATGCTTACTTCAGAGACTTCGTCCTCGGTCTTTCCATTGACGCTAGCATTTCCATCATGATCGTCCTGCTTCCGTTTGTCAGTCTCACTCGCTTCGCTGGCGAGACCATCGGACAAGTATAGGGGGGTGCTCGTGCAGGAAGCGACTAGAGGAGCGTCTAGTATCGTGTGCACTCGTTTCAGAAGCGCCTCTCTGCGGCTCGTTTCGTCACCGATATTCGAGAATGCCATATCTATAGCCACGACCCATCGATCGCGCTCCGCTGCTGTGTTGAAGCATATCAAATAGCTGTCTTTCACTTGCTTCTTCTTGTTCTTTTCCTTCTTCTTCAACGTCGCTTGCGAAGAAGGACCTTCGAGATGTAGACAATTCCTCTTGCCCGTCACCGACATCAGGTGCACTGGCTGCACACTGATCACCATTCACACGTGTGAGATAAGAATGTCAGTCTTGTGTGCACAGCTTTGCCTGCGTCCTTCCTCACACATTATCTTCTTTGCTATCGTCATCATCATGCACATCATGCACATCATCATGCACATCATCAGCAACAAGATAACATTCATAAGAAAGCAGGACTTGTACCTCCAGGAGGAGTTGAGGGGAATGCAGAACTTGTATTCGGAGCGAAAGTCATCGGAGGGGAAGAAGTAGAGGACCGACTCCTTCAGCACCAGGCACAGCCTGCTCCACAGCTTCAACAGACCGCCTTCCTACACGTCATCGGTAACCGGTTTTTAGAGAATTATTCTTTTTCCCAAATAAATGAAAAAAATTAAATCATCGATAGAATATTATCAAATTCATTTTATAAAGGAATCCTCTAAATAGAAAAAAATAGTCCAAAATTTCCAAAAATGTTGGAGAGCGAGTAGTACATACTTTGAGTACATATATGTTGCCGGTGGCTTGGGCTTCGTTGAACCAGAAGGTGCTGTACACACCAGAAGGTGGAGCCGTCGGCGACAGCGGCTTCCGCGTCAGCATCTTTTCTGTCTTTTTAAAGTGACTTTAAGTGTAAAACATTTGAAGAATTCATCTCATGTAAACATTTGAAGAATTCGTCAAAACCTCCGGACTCAGCCGGATGCTTGGCGTGCTGACTGGGATGAAATGCTAAGTTGAAACACTCTCAACACATGTCCTGCCTTACAAGCGGATGCTGGCAACGCGCCAGGGAGGCGCCAGTGGCCTACCACCACACCCCTCTCATCATCAACGTCAATGCACTGAGCCCCATGAATCGACCATGACAGGAAGGTGAGGGTCTATATCTCAACAGTTGCCGAACAAAAAGCATGAGAGTCTTTGCAGATGAAGGGGAGCGCCTCCGATGGTCCTTAGGATGCAGCGTCTCTTCACTTGGGCTTGGACGGGAACTGGTACATCTTGGGCTTCTTGCCCACGAGGGTTAGCTTCGTGCCCACGTCACGAGCCGCCACACAGGGCCACACAGGACCCCTGGGGATAAAGTAAATGAGATTGAATGAGCCAGTGGAAAGGATTTGCATGTGTGGATGACGAACCTTACGCCGTTGAAGGTGTACACAGGCGTGCCATTGTGGAAGATCTGAAGCGTGTTGTCGTCCAGATTAAGAGCGAAGCCGATGCTATTGAGTAAATAACCGACAACGTTAGTCACCACATCAGACCTGATTGGGCATTGAAGTTATACTTGTCGCCGGTATTGAGCGAAGGACCCTGCGCAACTTGCGAGTGGCCATTCATGATGCCACCACTTCTCTCGATGTAATGTGTACCATTGGCTCGCAGGTACGCTGTGTGGAAACTGAACGTGAAAGAAAGTGTCAGTACAATGGACCTGGCAAAGTAGAAGGAGGGATCGTGGTACTTGTAATGCTCCTCCGCGATGCCAATGTGGAGCTCCTGGTTGCCGGCGGTTTGGTCGATTTGAATTTCCCAGTAGAAGGCGCCGCTGCCTTCTAGCTTGGACTTGGTACGCAGGATGTAAATCGTTCCTGAGAGAGACGGAGTACGGCATGTGAGGTCTCACAGCGCTTGACTCGCTGCCAGCATGCAGTCACTGTGTACCTGGCATTGACGATTTATGTGCGGTAAGTTCTTCGTTCTCGAGAGTGTAGACTCCATGAGTGAACGGCTGATCCCTGTCCCACTGCAGCATAACGTTCAAGTTCGCTGCAATAACAGGTGTAAGTATTGCTTATCATGGTTGCGATCATGCCAGACAACATTGTACCTCGCCTGCGCTTGGTATTGAGGGGTGTGAACAGGAATTCAGTCTTGGGGTTTGCTCGGTAGCGGAATGTCTCAAAGAGCAGGCCCTTCAGTATGGGCACCTGCATCAGCTCGGCGTTCGTCTCCACCTCCTCAACTAGGGGATCGTTTATATCAATTCCGGTATGGAAGAGAAGACTCAGTAGTCGTACCAAGGAACTTAGGCGAGCACAGCGTGAAACGGATGTGGGGCAATAACTGGTTCAGGATCTCTCGTGTCTCTTCCGCCGTCTTACCATTCATATCAGCGAACTTGAGCACCGCATTGAAAATTTCCTCCTCACTGAATAACCAGAGCGTTAACCTGACTGCACTTGAAAGCGGGACTGTTCAGAAACATACCGAGTGACCTTAACTTCATCACTTTTAACGAGCTCCACCCACGTGGACGTCTTCAGCTGCATGAGCATGTTGTCGTCGTTCTCGATGATGTCGGTGAAATTCTCCGCAAGGTATTCAGCGCAGCGCTTCTCGAGTTTCTTAATACCGTATTGGTCCGCGATATCTGCCCAGAGGTATCTCTTCAGTTAAGCTCACTCAACCTGCAGGCACCATGTGCACAAGGTCACCCTACCGAGAAGATAAGCCACATTGATTTGCTCGCTGTTGGTGAACAGAAAATCACCACATTCCTCCTTGAGTGGATCGACGCCATACTCATGGCACAGCTTCAGCAGAGACATCATGTTCTTCTCGTTTATCTTTTGATCAGAAGTTCCTGCGGACAAAGAAGAAGAACAACACCAACGAGCCTGGGTGAGAACTCGCCTAGTTATAATCATGTGCGAACTTAAGAACCGTACCGGTGTACATGTACTGCAGCATCATTTTGAATTGTTGGGCCGCGTCCTCCCCATCGAGCTCCAATCGCAGCTCTTTGCCATCGCCCAGTTGCTTCAGCAGCGTCTGCGCGCCCACCAACTGCAGTTAGTCCTCGCACTGTGATAGAAAACTCAAAAGAAAAAGATTGACCAATAATGAATTTCGTAAAACAATAAAATAAAAAAATTTGCTCGAAATGACTGCAGACACCAAAATTTAAATTTTAAAAATGCACAAAAAAGGAAAAATCTAGCATATTATTTCGAAAATGAAATACTAAGTTTTACAAAAAGAAATCAAACCTGGAATTTGGGGCTCCACGCATAGAGGACGAATTTGTGTGCGGGGATGCGGTCGTCGGGGCCGAGGACGAGGGTGACGTCGCTGAGGTGGTTGCTGAAGAAGAGGTCCTTCATGCCCCCTCGCAGCTGCTCCCCAAACACCCGCGCATCGAAGGGCACCACCAGGTCGTGACCCTTGGTCGTCGAAGATGACGAAGACGTGGCGGGGAAGAGGAAGGGCACGTAGGTAGAGGGGTCCACCTTGTCCTTCCCCTTGTTGGGATTCTTGAGAAAACGCGGTTCGATCTCCATCCCGTCCTGATCTGACTCCATCCTCAAAAAATTTGATTTTGTTTATTTTATGTGTGAATTTCGGCTTTACCGAAAAGTGGAATTGTTTCACTGATTTCCTAATAATTCAAAGAATTTTGCATTCTTGCAATTCTAGGTAAAGTTCTGCTGATCAGAGGGCCAATGAGTGAACATAGTCCACTGGGCCAGCACCCAAAGCCCACATATGGAAGATACTCCCACTTCTCCACACATACACCATCATCAGCGCTGATAGGCAACATTTGCTGCATATTCTTTGGCAAGTGCAAGGGTAAATCATGGCAGGAAGGAGGGACAAAAGGATACAGCACGGCGGATTCCCGGGTGGTCGCCCACCCCAGTACTAACGCCGCCTGGCGCAGCTTAACTTCGCTGTTCGGATGGGAAGCGGTGCTTTCTGCGCAGTATGGCCGTATCCAACTGTAGTGGACTCTACTGTCCATCATGATCGGTACCTCCTTGTCCAGATAGATCATGCGAATCTGAGCCTCTACTCTCTATGATGATCGGAAATATTGTTCCAAGGCCATGTGTGTTGGCCTGCACCTCTCAATTCTAACTCAATATTGCTGTTTAATTTTACTATTGTTGAAATGGTTTGTTAGAACAAGTTGGCATTGCTGTTGTGTTAAATGGCCACACATCAGGCAAGCTTCTGTTGGATACGGCGATACTGCGCAGGAGCAAATGGCTAAGGCATGCATGCTGTAAGGGAACGTTCCTCAATTTCACACTCATCCGAGTTTGTTGATGCATTGTGTATTGGGGTATGTGATGCTATTCCATTGCAATGAAATGTTAGCAAGCGCCGTTTGTGCAATTGGCAGTTATTCTGAAGAAGATAACACAAAGAAACGAGAAGTTCAGGAATGCCTTCTGCTTCCTGTAGGGCTGACGGCATGTCACTTGAACTTGTTGGCCAAGTTGTGAATGCTGTCTAATATGGGCACCCAAACATTACCAACTGACAACTGGATGAGGTCCTGGAATTCCTTGATGACTTGCTCCTCTGTTAGATTCAGCATGAACTTCTCTTGCACCTGTTTTCGTTGGTATCAACATCAATTCACACAATTGAATGCTCCTGTGGAATCATGCATACCTTAAGGATACTCTTCTCTCCTCCGAGTGCTGCGATGCCAGGAATGTCAGCGTCCTCCATCTGCACGAATGAAGACGTTCATGAATGTTCTCGAGGCAGAGGTCACCCAGCCACTCAAAGAGCAAGCGCACTTACCAGAGAGAAAAGGTTGAGAATGAGGTTGGCGTTCTTGCGAAGTATGCTGAAGCAAGAGCAGCAATACGACTAAAGTTATTGTGAGAATGCAGTGAGCATGACGGACGGTGCAGAAGGTGTCTTCGGGGATGTGAGATACCTTGAACTGCTCGTACTCCTCCGATGCATCCCCGCCCATGGCATCCACCATCTGCAGTGAGAAATGACCCTGAGTGACTAGAAAGCGTGTCGTGTACTTGTCAAGAGAGTGACTCACCTTCGGTGTGAGCTTGAATGGAGGCGGGAAGATCTTTGGATCAGCACCCAGGATGTATCCAAAGTCAATATGAAAGATGTTCCCTGCGAAGAAAGCTAGTATGAGACGAGGAAGAGCCGCCCATCAATCCTCACAGAGCAAGAATATACCCTCATGGCGAATCATCAGATTGTCAGGATGTCTGTCACCAACACCAAAGATATACGTGATAACACAATACCCAGCTGGGAAAAGCAGCAAGTCAGCCAGCTTCAGCAGGACCATGAGTTGCAGGCGCAGACATACCTAAGCTCTTCACGAAGACATCAAAGGTTTCTCGTTCTATGCCATACGGTCCGTTTTCCTGAGGGTGATGCTGGCGAAGGAAACCTTGGATACTTTCATTTTGAACTGCACTCAACGGCATCGAAGGGATGAACTCAACCATGCCTTGACGTACATGCATGGATGGATAGTCAGATGAGCATTCATCTGAGCACGGCTTCAGAATCAGCTGTCGTACCATCGTTGCAGGACACGGCCAAGACATTGTACGGGGTGAGGCAAAGATCGAACTTCACCTGTGTTGAGGCGGTGAGAACATTTTCAGGGTGGAGACCAACTTGTTGATGCTGGTTGCGCGGCACCTTCTTGAGAAGGGAATCCATCAAAGATATCAATTGGACAATCAGCTGGTCCTGGCGAGGATCATCACCGCACTTGAAGATGATCTGCACAATGATGGGGTCCGAGCATTCATCAGCATCTGAGTTCAGAGCAGATTCAAGTCTTTTCTCTATCGCTCACATACCGCGTACTCGTCATCGGTTTCAGTACGGAAGACTAGCTTGAATGGAGCCATCGCACTGCCAAACACATTTGCCTTTTCTGAAGCGAAATGAGTACGAGAGGTAGTTCTGTCCAACGCGTTCACAGTATACCAGGTATGATGCCCGTAACTATCACATCAGGATTGAGAGGATGCGGGAATGGATCAAAGGACTGGTAAGCTGCGAGCCACTCGCGCAACTTCTTGGTCTGAGAGCCACACGGATTGTGAGACGCTTCATCTTGAACGTTTCTGTGTTAGAGAGATGCATGCTACCTTTCGTTCCACCTTCATGCTTGATGCTTTCAACTGATTCGAAAAGTCTGTGAGGTCATCTATCAGACTCTTCTGGCGGGCGAAATGGACGAGTTGCTGCTGGCCCTCCTCTGTCTGTTCGAAGAAGAAAGCATGAGAAACTTGCAAAGGGTGTCAGCCGCAACATTCACACATTCCCTACCTCACCTAGCTTCGCTACGAATTGATCCAGCGTGCGCTTGAAGCTCATACCATAGGAATTCTGTGCGAGCCCAATACATGAGAAAAAAGTTGGGAAAACAAACGCTCAAAGATGATACGCACTGATTTGGTCTTCGTGGCTTCGACAGTCAGATACCAGTACAAGAAGTTTGCCAGCTTTGGGTTATTGATCGCCCTGCACAGAGTAGTCAGCCATGTACTGAGCAGATTCATGAGCAAGCATGAAGAGGAAGAGTACCTGTCAATCAGGAACTGCGCCAGACGGGGCAATTCCATCGTGATGGCCGTTTCGCCGTTGATGCTCCCCATGGTTGGCTCTCCCTGTCAAGTGTATTAGCAGTATGAGCTGCTAACACTCCATCCGAAACCAAGACTGACAGGAAGGAAGAGTCGCAGGGTTCATACTCGGCAAAGTTGCGAACCCAGGTCGCGCTTCAGTGAGTTGTCCGCGGAGAGCTTCTTGCGTCTGAGTAAAGTTGGAAAGTCTCTCATCCTTCTTCGTCTTTGTGATGGGGGAAGCACACCTGGATCAAGGTCCTGGTGTTCCTGATATCGAGGCGACAAGGTCAGTCGCGCGCAATGGATCACCTTCGATTGAAAAGGATGACGCTGTTGAGATGTATAAGATACCGTTTTCAAGGCTAGAACCTGTTCATTTGAGAGGAAACCTTTCTCGTAACGCAGAGCCTGCACAAGCTGCAGCAAATAGGAGAGCAACTCTTCATCCTGCAGAGGAGACGGGTACTTCAGTCTCTTTCGTGCCTGCGCAACGATTTAACTATGGTAAAGTGGAATGGGAAGAACCTTGGCTTCTTCAAGCCTCTTCACAGCATATCGACGAAGAGGATTGATGCCCGCAAAGGAAGCAGAAAGAAGCTCCAATGCATGATCCACTTCGATCGTCTCCCATTCTAAGATAAGCTTCATGGCATGCTTGCGTGCCCTTCGATAGCTCCAATCCACACAACGAGCGAATTTTGTGAGTGCCTGAATTGATGAGGGAGCTTTGTCAGTATGCGTACGTTCATGTGCATGTGGATACTCAGAAGACATACCGCTGCATTGTTCTTAAGATAGAATCGTAACTTCCACAGAAACTCCTTCTCCTCGGCGGACAGTTGCTTTGTTGTTGGATAATCGAGAATTGTCTGCAGGCACACAGGACGATCAATGTCAAGGATTGTACCCCAGCCTGCTGCGTCTTAAGGTACCTTCAATTGATTTCTCTCCTTCTTATCAAGCTTGAAGTCCTTCCCGAGGAGTCCACTATCGTTATAGCGCATCAGCTTGAGGTACTTGTCATCAATTGGATTGTCCTTACGCAGCGCGTCAGAATCGTTGACAACAGTAAATTTGAGCTCAGCTCCAACATCCGTGATCGCAGAGGATTCGGCTGCTGCTGCTGCGACCGCGGCCCTCACAGATTCAATCGGCATCGGCTGTTGACTCAGACCATTCTCAAAGAAGGGTGTTTCGGAGTTGAGGTTGGCATGATTCGCGTGTCCGTGATTGTCCTTCGCGTGAAACACCACATCATACTCGAATGTAGGGAATTCGATAAACATGTGTGGCTTGTGATCCATGACCAGCTGGCGGAGGACCAGGTCAAAACGGGGTGTCTGCAACAGCACATCCTTCAGTGCAGTGCTGATTGCTTACCTGTGCATTGATCCGCTCAGCAATCTGTCTGAAAGTAATCTTATCCTGCCACTCGACCCGCGGTATCTGTCCTCTCTTGTATTCTTGGACCAACTAGAAACGTATTCAGTCATGCGTGCCTCACCTAGCTCACATTCCTGAAGAAGTGTACCTTCTCATTACGCCAGAGTTCATCATCGTGCACAGAGATCTTGCCTGATGCCACATCATAATCGCGCAACTCGTCGCTCTCGTCGATCGGCCATAGCTGCACCTTGTGTTTACCCTTGCGTAGTTGTCTGTACGCAAGCGTCAGCTGAACCTCTCCAGATGACCAGCATTCAGTATAGAACGGGGCGGTTCAGCTGCCATACCGGTGCTTATTGAACAGGGCGTAGGACACGCCAGCAATGCAAAACGCCTTGCAAGGTGCTGCGCAACTCCATATCTTGATCACGATCTGTGCTGAGAGCGGGAGATCCCTGTACTTGATGGGAAGCCGATGCCATTCTCTCAGACTGCATCCGGATCAAGAGTACCATGAGGTCTGGTCTCACGTCATACCCATCGTACTCAGAGAGAACTTTGAAAGAAGACGTACTGCGTGGTGGGCACGGTAATCTCAGGAATCAGCGGCCTCTTCGCATCACCCAGCAGCTGCAGTGTCAGGTACACTTCTTGTGAGTCGCTTTCCCTGTGTACACAACCAACTCAAAGTTAACCGTGACCAATTTAAAATGCCTTTTATTGTTTATTCCCATTTATAAAATTGAAACAAAATAATGAAGAGACTTGCCTGTGTAGGAGCTGGGTGTCATAAAAGAGGTCCTCTAACGGAGTCTTGGTTTGAAGTGCAGACACATTGTGGAAACTTACTCTGTGCACAGAAAGCAGTTATATATTAGTTTTCAACACAAAAGTACGTATTAGGTACATTTTAATGGCGACTGGGAGGTTGATGTCGCTGCTGAGGAAGTACTGAAGACTCATCACGCTCAGCCACAAGGAGCACAAACTGTCCCCCTTCCTTATCCGCTTGGAGTCCAGACTGTTCCTCTTGCCCAGCTCCTTAGCCTCCTATCGGAGACAGGCGATCAAAGGTGAAATTTAACCCTTCGGTTAAAAAATTCTTGAAATTGCGAAATAGTTTTCGAAATGTAAATCAATAAGTCGACAAGAATTGTTGCGGATGTACAAGGAGACGTGTTGACCCTCCTCTCCTCACCCATGCACGTGGGGTGAGTTTGGTGACGGTATCACTCTGATATGGAAGAAAACTCGACAGCAAGGCGGCTCAACAACCGCTGGTGAAAGGCCTCACGATAGCGTGGACTCTCATTCATCAGGAGTGCCTGCATGGTCTCGTAGTGCCTCTTCCCTCGCGCTACAGGCTGGCGCCGCAACTCTTGAAATCGCTCCTCGGTCATCATAGTGTCATCCTCTCCCTCGCCCAGTATCTGATGCCGACCGCAAAAAAAGGTTAGTTACCGCCATATCATATTTATTTATCTCATCATTGTGATACGTGCCAGCCATCCACGAGGGGTGAGTTCAAGTAGAAGGTGAGTGCCTTCGAGTGTGGTGATGGCCACATAGGCACGCTCATCACGCGATATTCCGTGGACGTCGTGCCATCGGGACATCCCGATGCGCTGCACCCCGAACCCGTACTCCTCCACCAGCCCCACTACCTCGGCCTCCACGTCCATTCACGAGATCACTATTTTGATTTTCGAAACATTTAAGCGTTTCCGAAACGTTCGTTCTTCATGAAAATTCCAATCCAGATATTTGAAATTTCTTTCCGAAAAAGGAAAGCAGAGCGACGATCAGAAAAAGAAGAACAGGAAGGCAGAAGAAAAGCGGGATGGCGACGAGACAAGGGGATGGGCTACCATCTAAGATGAACAGAAGGCCCCACCAGGTGCAGAGCTCGTCGTCTAGTCGCACTCCGGCACGACGAATTCATGACCCCCTTACTGAAGCGAGTGCGGGAGGCAAAGGCGAAGTGCACATCATAGACGACAGTCTGCTGCCGCAGCCCGAGAAGGCGATCACAACAGAGGTACGAGCACAGGAGGCGCCTGCTGTGCTTCACAAGATAGCTGCACGTGCGCAGCTTCGAGCATCTCAGAACAAGATAAAGCAACACACCCGAGACGACTACGAAGTGGCTAAGCCCTTCGCCAAGACCCACGCCAAGAAGGGCCTGAGGAAAGGGATGAGAGGGAACAACATGGACACTAGCAGCAGCACCGTGCGGAAGATGGAGAGAATTTCTCTAGTTCCAGAGCCAGGCCTAGGGTATGACGAGTTGTTCGAGGAAGAGGACTTGACAGACGATGCCGAGTACTCCTCAGAGGAAGAAGTAGAGCAAGGTGAGGATTCCATCAGCCCGCTCCTCCCTCAGTTTGATTCTGAGGAGGCTCACGTGGGCATGATGAGGTAGTGGGTTCACATGCGACCAACATTCACTGACTGGTTTGCCTTCTGTGCTTACGCTCCGAGCAGAGGGAAAGCTTGTGAAGCGAGCTTGCCGCTCAAGAACAGTCAACAGGGTGGACGTGGAACAGCCACAGCAGATGGAGGGCCACATGCTGCTCTGGTGCGAGGGTCTCGTCATGCGGCGATGGAAACGATACTATTTCAGCCTCAACTACCCCTACCTCTCCTACTATGCTTCCCCCAAAGCTCTCCAGTACGCCCTTTCCTTGCATCGGGAGTTCCGGTTCCGTTGGTGTCTAAACCAGCCGAACGCTGCAGCAAAGCCATTGCAGTAGGTTCGGAAACAAAGGCGCTAGGCAGCTTGTCCATGCGTGGAGGCTGCATGGTCGACGAGAAGATGATCGATAGCAAGCTCACCACTCGTGGCATACGCTTCAGGTACCCTCTCGTGACGGACCGCCTTTAGCTCCTGCGCGCTCACACCGCGGCATGGAAAACAGACTGATGAGCGCCGATAAGAGTTGGATACTGGAGACCCCATCTGAGCAGGAGAAGAACGAGTGGGTGAAGGCTCTCAAGAGCAACATCTTCTTTGCCAACCCCGCCAAGAGGGAAGGAGGGGTGGTGTACGACGTGCATGTACGTGTGCCATACGCAGCCCACGCAATGCTCCGCCTTACCCCGCTCTGCACTGCGCCATAGATGAGTCCACTTCCAGATCCTATGAAACTCAAGATCGAGATGAGAGGACTCACTCTGATCGACGCGATTACGAACAAGGTCATATGGGCGAAGGACATTCACAAGCTGAGGGCCGTCTGCCTAGACACCGCGGACTTGCAGGTGCACTCTGTCACACTGCATGACCCCATAGCATTCGGCTAAAGTCGTGACCTTCACTAGATGCTCCATCTGGATTTCTCCTACTTTGGAGGCAAAGTCACGCTCCGAACTGTGTCAGTGCCGAGTAAGACGGTCCATTCGTGCATAGTAGGCGTGATCACCACCTACCTGGAATGGAGTGACTCCGTTGGGGTTCTGCCTCCACCCATCCAACAGCCATGAGTTCTGCATTCCAAGCGTATGACCTCGTGCAATTGACACGAACTAACATGCTTTGAAGTATCTACATTAGAAAATCTAACCGCCAGCCTTTACAATGCCCGCTTCATCACTTAGCACTAATGTCGGTGGCACTGGGAGAGACGTCAAACGCTATGATCATCAATACGGCGTTGATGATATCGGTCAGCGTGATCACTGCCTTCGGCTCGCCCGCTGTAAGGAAAGCGAAGACGTTGGTTAGCTGGAGGTGTGACAAGTTGCTAATAAATTTATACCTGAAGACACCACGTAGATACGGTAGACCTCAGCTTGGGCCAGCAAATCGATAACTTCCATCTGCGGCAAGACAGGATGTGTCAGCGAATCCAAGTGGTGTATGATGGTCGGATACTCTACCAGAGTAGCAGTGGGAGGACACGTGATCAGAGGACGACGAGGCACGTGTTCCAAGAAGTGCTCCACGGTATTGAAGAGGTATTCGAGCTTATCCTCTACAACGTACTGCAAGTCGCTTACGCTGATGTTGGCGACGAGCTTCCCCGAGTGATCCACCACTACAAGGACAATCGTCATCACTTACTGCATTCGCAGGAATGGCTAGGTTGACGGTACCGCTAACCCCGTTGAGCTTGGAAGCGTCAAGAAGCCGAAGTACATCGGGCATTGAGGTGTCCTTCAGCACGTTGCATACTTGTCTCAGCTTTTTAAACCTTGGATCAGCTTGTTCCGTCTGGCAAAACAGGGACCACCAAGTCAGCATTCGGTCATGTTGTCCGTGTAAAGAGGTGAGTAACCTCCACGACGTGTTGGATGGAGATGGCATTGAGTGCGGGTGCTAACTCCCTGCGATGACTGGAGAACCACTTGATGATGTCCATCTGAGAAAGCATGCCAATGATTTCATCGCCCTTGTCCTTCGCCATGACCGGTCGCCTGCGAATGCCAGCCTGGCCGAACCCTGTTCGCCCACCACCATCATTGTTGTGCGTCAGCTCGCAATCATTCACCCTGTACATATCCCATCACCAATCCTTACCCGTCAGGACATTCAAGAGCGATACGTTTTCAAAGACGGGATGGAACGGGCACTCCTTGGCGAGTTCTCCTGCTTGCTGACTCCCTAGCGTGTGTACCAGCTGAAACAGACAATTAATTAATTTAGCTCGATCAGTATATGAATCCGAAGTCATCGGGATCAGCTGTGAGACTTTACCTGCTCGCCACCGTCCACGAAACGGACAACGTGGGACACGAAGCCGCGCCAGTCTAAGAGGCCTATCCACCTTCGTTTTTGACCCGACTGGCCCTCCGTCACCTCCTCCACGCCAACTTCTTCGTACACCGGCGCAGCATGAATACGGTGGTGCACGAGACTGCGGAAGCAATCGTGCAGGTCGGTATCCGCACGGAATGCAACCAACGGTTTGCCCGCAGAGGACCATGACTTGACATCGTGTAGCGTGCACGACTCAATAAATTCCCGCACAGAGTCCCAGGAGGGCTGCTTCTTGTAGGCGCCCGCCAGGTCCTGGTGCGGTACGTGATGCCCCGTGGTCATCTCCGAGTACTCCATGTGCTTCCGCATGAGGTCGTGCGTGGCCGCATTCTTGGAGGGCATCATGTGGGCAGAGTCTGCGCCTTCGCCACCCAACGGTTTTGACTCCGTGTTGCCCATGGGACTGGTGCAGACGCGCTTGTGTAAGCAGTCTTTTCTTTCAAAAAGGAAGAAGTGAGGGAGAACCTACAAGTTTGAATTGAGAGATATAATTCCTACGAGGTTGTGGCTTCCCGGCAGAACAGGAAAAGTTTTCTACTGTCCAACGTGGACGTCCCCGGGGGTGAGCTAGACAAGTATGAAGTAACAGCGGGGCACTAGGTGGGAACGTCGGTGTGAAACAGCACCGGCTCGCAGCGCACGCTCAACATCCGCCAACCCCAGCCTGTTTAGCCCGTAGAAGTCGGGGTGATTTGCGAGAAAGGTTGTCCACCAATCACCAAGTGTTTTTCCAATGGATGTCTGACATTCCAAAGTTAGTACGTATGGCTCATACGCTCCTTGGCCTGCGACCCTGGGCTGTGCTCACTATGGAATGTTAGCTATGTGTGCCAGTGATGATCCTCCTACCAAGGAGGTGCTTCCTAAACGGACAAGTGCGGACTTGATACCGTACGTTAACAAGGAGGACCTTTCTTGGTTTAGCATGTCTCGTACGCTGGCTCTGTCGGGTCAGCATTCCACTTTGGTCCGTGCGCCGATGTACGCTGGCAACTTTGGAAGGTAGCCCGGAGAAGAAAAAGGCCTACTATGTTCATTCGTACCACAAACACAAAGGACAATAGCAGTCATTTACTTGGGGAGGCGCTTAAGCTCGTGCATGAGCCATGTCGCAATGGTCAGAAGCGTGAGGGAACCGGCCTGATGAAGGTCCCAGTTAAACACGCACCAAAAACCCGACATTTCAACCGAATGGTGGGTACCTGGTGTGTGACAGCTACATGAGTCATCACAAGAGTGTAGAGCGTAGCAATTCCCAGAGTCACTTGAGCAGACGCCATTGCAAGCAATGCGTTCACAGCCAGTCTGGCACGAGGTGGAAGAGGGACCTGATTTCGGAGGAAGATCTTGAGAACGTATTTCACAGCCACTAGGCTGCTCCTTCCTTTGTACCTTTCTGGCCCAGAGCCAGAGAGCCGTGATGCTGGAGAATGTGGTGATGCCCAGTACACGGTGCTGGAACTGAACCGTCACATCGTTTTCGGTGAAGTTACGCCACTTGGGATTCTGCACCGTGGAAGGTGGTTAATCGGATTGATAACGAGCGCTTTGAATCACTGCGATACCATGTCGAGTATCTCGTCTGGCACAAGTTGGCCACCCATGTAGGGGAAGTCAGTGTAAATCAGACCGGCATCGAGACCAGCCACAAAGGCACCTGGTCAATTGCATACAAGATATAAGCGCGGTGGGAATTGCTTGTCGTGCGTGAACAAGAGGTAGGTACCAGAGATGGCTGTGAGGAAGACCAGACCGGCGACACTATGTGCGTACTTCCTCATCCTTGCTTGCAGCTTGAGAACTGTAGGAGCTATAAAGGGAAGATTAGTTGTGTCAAAATAAATGAGAAGATGAAAGCGAAGGTTGTACCTGACGCAGCAACGGCAGAAGCGGCAGCAGAGGAGGTAAGCTTGGCCGAAGTTGTAAGCGGAGTGAGGACGAAATCAAAGGTTGTCCACAACATGGCAGTATACAGCACGAACGCAGAACCCAAATGCGCAGCCAATCTATACTGGCTAACTCGTGGATGGTCCTTTTCCACAAGACCAGACTTGACCATGTACCACCCGAGCAGCCCCTTGAAGCCCCGCCACCAAAGTAAGCTTTTGGTTCCATACTGTTCGAGCAATCGCAAGCAGGTACCTGCAACCCGATGCCTACAGCGATGGCATACAGACGATTCCTGAGTGGGCCCTTGACATAGCCACGAGCATGGAAATAGAGCAGAGGAAGAGTGTAGGCCGCCCCAAGGAAGCGGCCAAGATTGCGGTGAGCCCACTCAAAATAGTATATCCTCTTGAAATCCTCGACGGTCATATGCGAGTTGAGCCTGCGATTTACCAGATTGAGTTAATGACTGCACTGATTACATTTGTTGCCATTGCGGGCCAGTGTACTTCTTATACTCAGGGAACTGCTTGTACTTCTCAAACTCGGCCTCCCACTCCGCTGCGTTCGATGGGGCCTTCACTTGCAGCAATCCCCAATCGACCTGTACAATAATACAAGGTGAGCACTCGATAACGCAGGACCATGTTCGGACTTACCATCGACAAGCCTGACTCAGTCAACCGAGTAAGGCCGCCGACCACCACAATGCCAAATACCGTGGCTGTGCAGCCAGCGATCCACACTTTCATCGACGTGGGCACTTGATGCCATGTGGCCGGAGCTACGTCTGCAATGGGGTAAAGGAACAATGTCAATACAGTAGGCATCGGCAGCAGGGCAAGTTCCGGAGCGTGTACTGGGCATGGTGCCTGGCTGAGTTGCCTGATGCGCGACGGTCGAGTTAGCTCGTCGGGCAACCTGTCTGAGGGCAGGCCGCAGCGCGGAGACTGCCTGGCCATGTGCCCTCACGCGCAGGGGCAGGAGGCCTGCCGTAACGAGTTGGCCTCTGCACAAAGCCAGGTGCATCAGTCATACGCTTCATCACGTCATCCGCACGAATATTTCCGTGCTGCCTTATTTATTTTATTTAGAATTTAAATATTAAAAAGTATTTTTCAAAAGGAAGATAAGTAAAATAAAGATCAGAATTAAAATGAGCATACAAAATATTTTCTCGATTTTGGAACAACAAAACTCAATATTACCTGGAAAAGAACAGTGAAGGGCGCCGGCTGGGGAAGGCAGAAGAGGAGAGGATGGAAGGCAGACCGAAGGTCCTCGATGCGGTAACAAGATGAGACCGGCAGGCAAGTTGGTTTCCTCCAAGGCGTAAGATTTCTGCACTGGAACGGACGCGTGATGATAAATGGGCGCGAGCAGGTTGCAATAGCCCGCTACATGCGGGTGAGCGAAGCCTCTGCATCGTGGGGTACTGGAGGTAGCTTGTTTCCTTAGCGGCTAACTCAAAGATTAGCGGAACCAGCAACAATGTGACACACCCGCAGGCTTCTGAAGCTGAGCTATTTCAAATGTTTGGGAAGAATGTGTGACTCCGGAAGGAAGAATCGATGCAAATTCGGAGAGCACCCAGACCAAAATGCTAATTGGCAGCGGGCAGAGTGCAAACTGCACTTGCCTTCTACCCATTTTACTCGAGTTACGCAGGCGGAGTGACCGAGGGGTGCGTACCGGATCCGGATGGTTGGTCGTCACAAGCAGAGGGTCATGTGACTTTGCACCCTGTGTCAGCTTCCGTAGCCACTGCTCTGCCTGGTTTATGCTTTGGAGGGCACACCGCACTGAAGCTAACAGTGTGCCGACGGCAAAGGGAGATCACCCCGGCGAGCTCGCACCTGGTGCTTGCATGACGGAATGTGGAAAATGTCCTTTTGACATAAATGAATGTTAACAATTATCTCATACAAAATCGCGCCATTATCGGCCAACGACCCAAGCCTGGCGGGAAACACTGTCGTCGAAAAAGATCTCTTCTGCACTCACAGCCAATACGTGACGCGCAAGGACCACACTCACACACGAAGGGCGCAGCGAGTACGGCCGATCCTTGTGCGCGCTACCAGCTCGCCGCTCGATTTCTTCCTCTACTCCTTCGTTTTCCCCTTTCCTCCTTCGCTCGAGCTGGTAGGGTCTCCCGTCCCCCGGTTCAAAGCAAGGCGCCCCTTTCCTCTACCGCACGCGCATTCCCGACATTGGTTCACCCCTGCCTCGCGGCCTACGATTACACACATTTTTCCAATCGGAATCGATGCTCAACCCCTTCTCCTCCCTCGCGCCATTTCTCAAGAACGAGAATGGGGCGCCCAAACCAGCACAGGGCAACGTAGGCGCGATCCCTCCTACCGCCGCCGCGGCGCGTTCCTCGGCTGCTGCCGCCGCCAAGGATTACAGAACGGGCGAGCAGAGGACCGCTCTGGCCAACCTCACGAATGAGAGGCAGTCTACATCGCTGCAGCCCGCGAGCAAGGCGACATCGACCGTGCTCAAGAAGTCCAGGATTTCCAAGACCCAGTCGCAGCCCTCCAAGATGGTCAATCACCCAGCCCCGTCGGCAAGCGCGGCTCTCATCAACAGCAGCGCTGCTACGTACAGCCAGGAGATGGTCGAGGAGGCCCCGCGACGGAAGACCAGGCTCTCAGTCAACAACAGTAGCAGTAGCAGCAGCTCTGTAAATGGTACATCTCAACAGACTACGCGACGGCGCGAGCCAAGGCTTTCCGTGATGGACATCGAGTCGTCTGCATCGCCCGCTGTGGATCAGAGCGTAGACATGGGAGATGCCACCGACTCGCCCTCCGTCTGCCTCGAGGAAGGCCAAGTAGCTGTGGTTCGCAGCCGACCTATGGATGGGGATGAGCTTGAGGGTGCCTCATCGTCGTACTTTGAAGAACAGCAGCGGCAGGTCGCAGTAACGACGCCCCCCGCGCCCTCGCTGCCGATGCACCCACGACAGGAAGAGATCCTCAAGATCGAGAGGGAACGGTTCGCAGTGCCCGCTGGTTGCATCAACATCGACCAGGTGGACGAGAACGATCCAACGTGGGTAACTGATTACGTCAACTCGATCTTCGAGTACCTTCGAGAAAACGAGGCACGTCCCTCCCTTACCACTACCCACCACACCAAAGCACCTGAGTTCTCGCCCTTGTGGGGTCAACTGGGTTTCAAGGGCGCAATCGGATCTCAGTCCGATCCGATTGGATCCAAATGAATGCTAATCACTGGTTCAATCCCACAGATGCGTTTGAGGCCGGCCTGTGCCAACTACATGGAAGTGGTGCAACATAACAACCTGACTCCTGCCATGAGGGGTATCCTGGTCGACTGGTTGGTGGAGGTGGCCGAGGAGTACGAGCTCTCGTCGGAGACCCTCTTCCTTGCGATCAACTACCTCGACAGATTTGCATCCTCAACCGTCGTAGATCGGCGAAAATTCCAGCTCGTTGGGGTTGCATGCATGTTGATCGCATCTAAGTATGAAGGTGTCTTCGCGCCCGCCGTGGATGAGTTCGTGTACATATCGGCCAACACCTATACGCGGGAGGAGGTACCCTCACCCTTCACACCCTCCTTACATCTCGATCATATTTGCAAGATTAAACGTGAATTTGGTTGTGCCCACCTCCGTTCTTGAACTCACACGCTGCTGGAAATGTGGGATTTCACCTTTATGCAGGTTCTGCTCATGGAAGTGACGATTCTTAATGCGCTCGGCTTCAGCTTGACGGCGGCAACAGCCAAGGTGTTCTTGCGGCGTTACCTCAAAGCGGCTGAGGCTGACCTCACGTTGGCCTTCCTGGCGAGCTATCTGTGCGAGATCTCGCTGTTGGAGTACAATTTTCTCAAATACTTACCCTCCATGGTGGCTGCCGCTTCGGTTTTCCTTGCTCTTCGCACTCTTGAGCGCGAGCCCTGGGTACGCTGGCGTTGGGCCTGTACACTACGCTCCAATAGCATCACTTATCTTTCCACTACAACAGACGCCTACGCTCGAGTTTTACACTTCCTACGGAGTGCTGGATCCCGTCTTCCAACAGTGCGTGCGAGATCTCTATCAGCTGCAGGTCAGCGTGCCGAAGGGTAACCTGCAGTCGATACACGAGAAATACGCCCATCAGCGTTTCCACAAGGTTTCGAAAATCGCTCCGCCTCAGGTGGTCTAAGGTTGGGACAAGTTATAAGGCAGAGGGAGAGGAGACGGCAATGGCAAGGTGAAGCAAGTCACACGAAAGTCACCATCAACACTATTATCACCACTTGGGCGACCAAGAACTGCGACTATCGACAAGGCGAGTCCCGTATGGACGAAGTGCGTCGTTAGAGATGGCGCAAAACTGTTAGGCCGCCCAAAGCGAAGAGATGGAAACGGAGAGGACGAGGGGTAACGGACGGAAAGCCCTCTTCGCGATGCGAGCGAGGCGAGGGATCAGCAGCGCCGGACTTCTTTGAACGGACTTAGCTCTTTGCTAGGTTAAAAGTGGGCAGGTACCATGGGACGCTACCTGTACCCTTTTCGTCAGGCTTGCCAATATAGTGCTGCCCTCTTCCGCCGGTGACCCATCCTGCTTTTTTCTTTTTATTTTTCCTTCTTGCGACTTACGCCTGCCTTCGTGGCTGCCCTCCTCACATCCCTCACACCACATTATCGTTTTGCGATCTCTTTTCCTGTATCGTAACCTCCACCGCGAGAAAATAAATTATTATTGCCTTCATATGGCGCGTTCGAACAAAATTTAAACTCCGATTTTGGCGGGAAACGCAATAACTAGTGCCATGTTTTAACCCAGACGAAAAGAGACTTTCATAACGCTTTGCGCAATTTTTTTGCTGTTTGAAATCCACCTTCCCAAAAGTTTGAAACACGGGTGGAGTACAAGCAGAACGGATCTCTGTTTATCTTTACACGAAATAAATAATGAGAGTCTCCTCTAGTACAGCGAGCATCTTCTGCTGCATGCTGGCGACTACGGTCGGTGGAGGTTCGACATTGGTCAGTGTGGTGTGCATAAACGTTAGCGCTTGGAAGGAGTGTCGCTTGTGAGTGCGCATAAACTTGTGGAGGGTACGCTGGAAGTTGTCGGCCTCATCGGTACCCCACGTTGACCCGGAGGCGAATTCGTGGTAGAGCTCCTCGACAAAGATGGCCTCAAGTCGCGGCTTGTCCTCTGGCGAGGGACGATTTCCTTTGGCCAGTTCCAGACAGTAGCGGAAGAGCCCTCGCCGTACCGAACTCGGATCCCAGGTCCTCAGCTGCTTGGTGTGTAGATGAATACATGCCTCCTTGAAGTCGCCGTAACTGCACTCGACCTCCACTTCTGTTTTGCCACTCTTTCCATTGCTACTTGTGCTATTCTTTGTACCAGCGCCTCCATAATCGCCCTCCTCGCTAATCCCATCCTTTTTAGTTTTCGCCATTCGTGAGAGCGCGATGGCCGTGGGAACGGCCCCATCAGAGGATGAGACTGAGGCCAACGCTTCGGCCGCTGCTCTGCGATTGTAGGAGTCGTTATCTCCTCCTTCGCTGACTCTCCGCTCACCATGAACTCGGACGGGCAGATTGATGTAACGATCAGCTGGTGGCCCGCAATCGGTCTCTCTAGAATTATGCGAGAGATCAAACCGGGATGCATGAGTTTGGCCTCTTGGTGAGCCCGCCGGAGTGGTAGTCGTGGAAGATGATGGAGTGGAAGAGGCAGATGAAGGAGACGAAGATCCAGACGCAGAGGCAGACGAAAACGAAGAGCACGATAGCGGTGAAAGTACGTCCTCCTTGAGCAGTGGATCGAGTATGATCTCGAAGGAATCGATTGAAAAGACAAAGTTGCGTCGATTGCGCTCCACCACACGGATATCTATGCCAAAGGCCTCGCTGCCGCATCGGAAGAGGGACCACGCCTCGTGCTTCTCGTCGATCCTGAAGGACTCCCTGAAGAAGAGCTGATAGATCTCGTACAGCGACAGCCGCATGCCCGTCTGCTCCTCGACCAGATCGGAGAGGACCTCCTCCTCGCACAGCAGCACATCGGCGAAATTGTGCGATCCACGCCGATCATCGTCCAGGTACAGAGTGAAGTCCAGATCGTTGAGCTGCGCCTCGCTCCCCTGTACCAGCACGCACGACGCTCCGCCGCCCGTCAGGCGGATGCCCTCTGGCTTCACGATCAACTGGAACGCCCTGAATTTCTCCTCCAGCCTCGTCAGCAGCGTCTTGATCGAACAAGTGATCTTAATCTCTCCCTCGATCCCCGTCCCGCCGTAGTAGCTACATCGATCGTCTGCCTCCTGGCCGTGTTCGTCTCCTTCTTCGTAGTCTAAGTAAGCTTCGCTTGGATGTCGATGTTGATCGTAATGGTGAGGACTATGTTGTGGCGAAGGCGGGTAATGGAGATGGGTGAGATGGATTCCGTGTTTGGAGGTAATCTCGCGAGGTCGTTCGAGAAGGTCCTTGAGATGCCGCCACGCGCCCGCGCCCAGCTTGCCGCGGTGTCGATTCTTGTTGCCCTTGTGATGGCTGAGAGGGTGGTGGTGATGGTGGTTGTAGTGGTGATGATGGGGATTGAAATGGTAGTTCTTCACCAGCTTGGGGACGTGGAGGTTGAGATGGGGCGGATGCGGCTTGGGATCGGTTCCAAAGTTGAAGATGGAGCTGCTGCTATGCCGTCGTGGCGGGAATGCGGGCGGCGGCGACTGCAGGCTCGATGCCGTTGTCGTCGATGACGTTGGTGATGGCGGTGGCGTTGTAGAGGAAGAAGATGGCGTCGATGTTGAAGAAAATGGAAAACTTGTAGAGGAAGAAGTGGTTGTGGTGGAGGAGAATGGCGAGACCCGAGGAAGGGCAGGGATGCCGCCGGCGGCACCGCCATGCTGCTGGGGCAAATGGCGATGATGTTGATAGTGATGCTGATGTTGTTGTGGATGGGTCGAGTAGGAGGACCCTTTGGTCGATGAGGAAGTAGAGGAGGCAGTGGCCGAATGGTGGAACGGTGCCGATGAGCTATAGGTGGTGCTTACCCCAGCGGCCGAGATGGAGATGGAGAGGATGGACGAGGCCGATGACGAACGAAGGAGGGGCGAAGAAGAGGAAGGATAGGACGAAGAAGATGAAGCAAAAGGCGACGAAGATGAAGCCGAACTCGTCGTGGGAGGCGAAGATGTGCCTACATTGAGCTGCGAGTGACTGAACGGGCTGGATGCGGAGAGCATCGAGGAGAGGAGAGCGCCTTCCGCTTCGTCTTACCCTCGGCTGCCGTACGCGGGCCTCACCGCCGCCGGCTGATTGATGTTCGTTCAATCACTGACGAATTCGTTCGGCTGCCAGTGTCACTCCAGCAGCCTTGCTTCTCCGGTTCGCCACCACGAGAGAAGCCGAGGCCTTGGCGAAGAGGAGGAGGGGCAGGACGAAGGCGCCAGAGGTCCCGAAGGTGGCGGGGCAGGAGGGGAAGGACGAGGGTTTAGTTCGAGCGAGTTAGATATATTGCCTGGGCGGTGTTGTCCCGTTAGAATATTCGGCTTCGGATTCGGTTGGTAGCTTGCCGCCTCCGTCCCGCTAACGCAACGAGCGTTGAGGCAACGGGAACAGCGTGAGAGAACCACCAGCAACCACAAACGTAACTCAAGAGCAAGTGGCCAGCATGAGTGCGGGACAGTTGATGGATGGCCCGAGAAATCTTTCGGCCTGGCAACAAGAAGGAGGAGCGTCCTCTTTGATTAAAGAGTCAAACCACGTGCTGAATGTGTTGCTTTTATGGCTCATCTTGACGCCATTTCTGGATTCCTCCGTAACATCTCCGAGCAACCCAATCCAATAAGTAACAAAAGCAACTCCTCGGGCAGGGCTCGAACCTGCGACCTCACGGTTAACAGCCGTGCGCTCTACCTACTAAGCTACCGAGGAATAATTGCTCATGAGTGTTTGAGACCTCTCGGTTCACGGCCGTGCGCTCTGTCGCATCTGCTAGCGTGAATGGCACACAAAAACAAAGCAGCTAGCCAAGGCGAGGATGGTGTATGGAAGCTCTAAACACGCGTTTAATCGCTTATGAGTTCAACATGCCCAAGTGAAAAATCCTAGAGGACTCAAGCTATCCAAAACCGTGCCCGGGAATCATCACTACGACGAAGTTACTATCATTAACTATCAATGAGCATAGAGTAAGGATGTAGCATACCTGCACGTGATAACGGCGTTCTCAGTCGGAGAAGAGGCAATAAATCGAATTGCCTGATTATGTCCCGTCAATCGCTGTAGCAGATCGCCTATAACAGAAGGTTTACCATAAAGCCGTTCAGCAGCTAATTGAGTTATGATCTTGACAAAAGAAGATATCGTAATATTACCCGTGCGAGTATCCCATATGACAGCGATCGCGCCAGACTCATCTGGAGCTAGCACGTAGTCTTCGCTATAACTGAAGGTGGCGGGCAGACGTCTCTTCTGCAAAGTAAACAGATACATGTTACATAAAATCAAAACAGTCCAGTAAAACTGATCATACTGCAAGAACAGCGCCAGAGTAGATTCGCAGAGGCCTAGTGGTGGCGAGGTCCCACAATTTGACCGTAGAGTCCTTTCCGCAAGTGAGCAGGTATCGTCCATTACGCGAGAATTGCACTGACGTGGCCTGCGGAAGGGAAGTTAGCATGTGGTGTACGTAATCCTGAAACTTAGACATACGGCAAAGCCCGAATGAGCAGCTGGAAACGTGCTGATAATCGAGGCATTTGTGGTATCCCACAGTTTAATCGTGCCGTCCTTACCGGCAGAAGCGAACATGCCGCCATCGTTGCTATAGCGGACCTGTTATTATGGTGAATGAGGTTTGCAAACTTTATAGAGCGTGGGTAAAATGTGTACCATGTTTATGGCCGATTGATGGTTATCTTTCAAAGAATTGCTGGTGAAGCTCTGAAGCGTGTGTGAATCAAAGATACGGATGCGTGTGTCCTTTCCAGACGCCACCAAGAAATCGCCTATGTAAACGTTTACATAGTTAGCAAACACATATTAGGTTCATTATAAGTTTGCTGAACACGAGTACCTGATGGATGGAAGTCGACTGATCGTAGTCGAACCGAATCCTGCACAAAAAAATATAAAATTAACTGAGTCAATCGTCTTGGACTTTGTATGATAAGCCAGCAGTCGCACTTGCACCGCGCGGAAACTGCGTTTTGCGTGAGTCTTCCCATAGTCGTAGAACTTTATGCTCATATCTTTGGAACAGGAGACAAGCAATGGAGAATTAGGATGGAAGCAGACATCAGTTACCGTCTGAAAAACAGATTTACGGTGAGAACTGCACATCAGCATATTTGAAGAATGCGGAAGTGTACGGCCGTGTGATCGTAAAACGAGCGAGTTACATTTCTTGATTCGTCAGTTGTGTGATGTCCACTATCGCCATCTTTCGCCGCTCGCATCTTATCTACATCAGCCAACTTGACAGAACTATCGACGGATCCTGTAGCTACCAGCCTACCTGTTATTGGCAAAAGATAGGCACCGTTAGGAGACAGGTGATCTCAACAAATATCTCAATACTACCATCATAGGAGAACCGTGCACAGCGCACTGACCCCTTGTGAGTGGTGAGATAGCGCGTCGCGAATCGGTGGCTGAGCTTCTCTGGAGGTCCTTCGTCTGCGAGGGAGCAATTGCTATTAAACTGAATGGTAATCAAGACTCGCCACAGCCAACGGATCGTCGGCGCTGGTAGACGTACTTCGCTCGCGATCCATGTCGAGGCCCTTTGGGCGGACGCTCGTGCCAAAAAGAACAGATGAACCAGAACTGCTGTCATCATCATCTCCAGCCGCATCCCACGCCATCCTCTCCTCTGCTCCCCCAAGAAAGGCAGCATTCAGGCCATCATCAACATGCTGCATCGTTGTAGTGTCGCAAGGCTCTGCGTACTGGCTGCGCTCAGCTCCTTGGCTCGTCCGGTGCGAGCTAGCTTGAAGAGGCGCTGAGCCTCCACCTGCGGCGGCCGCGGGATGAGCGTGACGTTGGACAATTGCGTTGCGATGTCTGTGAAGCCATCCTCGTGCAGCTGGCTGTGGAAACATCCAAAAAAAAAAATAAAAAAAATATCGAATTCAGCGTACTACTTCATCTCTTCATAAAATCTCAATATTCGAATGATGTAATTGGCCAACAAATGCCCTGGCGTAGTCCTTCATCCTGCAGGGCATGGAGGGAAGACGGACCTGATGATTAATTGGTACAGGGCCCTCTTATCCATGACTGCCGCTACCAGATTTTCTAAATCTTTTTTAAGTCATGAGAAAGTAGGGAAAATGTTTTTCTCTTTTTGTTACGCGTGCTTAGGATGCCAAAACGAGCACAAGGCCAAGTTTCGGGCGAGCAACGGAAGTTCTCGTAATTGGGTGCTTTGGAATTCAACGTATTATTCTTTTTCTTTTTCTTTTTCTTTTCTTTTATGTTAGGTGTACATCCGGCCAGAGACAAACATGGATGAGTTCCTCAACGTGAAGAAGGTGGAGAAGGACTGGTGGCTTCCAACCCAGGACGAAGTGGATGCCTGCGTCCAGGAACCTGGGATGCATCCGGAAACAGACGAGACCGCACGCGAACACCGGCGGGCTGGTAGTGTGACGAGGACGAACCTGGACTTGTCCAGTCAAGATAAGGATAGGGATAGGGAAGCCCAGGAAGGTGACCTGGAAGAGGACACCACGAAACTGGAGAGGAAGAAGGAGGCTTTCATCCTCTACAATGTGCTCACGCCGGATGAATGTAGACAGATCGTGGAAAGAAGCGAGCGTGAAGGCTACGCGCCGATGCGCGAGTTCACGGCTGAGTCGCGAACCAACACGCGCCTTGTCATCGATGATCCCGATCTCGCCTCACTCATCTGGGCACGCGTTGCCGCACATGTACCGGCGACCATCACCAAGTATGGTCATCAGACCTGGTCCGCCGTCGGTCTCAACCACCGTTGGCGACTGTGCAGGTTGGCTTCCCTCTGCTGATGCGTTCTCACAGAGTTATTTTCTGCTAGATTGCACAATCTTGATCAACATTCGCTCATAGGTACACGCCGGGACAGTACTGCGGACCACACGTGGATGCGTGCTACAAGAAGTCGGCCAGCGACCGCAGTCACTTCACCTTCATGCTCTACCTCAATGAAGGCTTCGATGGAGGTACATGTGCATCGTGTTGTAATGAGATGAATGGGAATGAATAACCTTGAGGCACTGCAGGCGCCACGGTGTTCCTGGAGGGCGAGAGACAGGAGATACGGCCCAAAACAGGGATGGCGCTTGTGTTTGATCATAGCATTCTTCACGAGGGTGAGAGGCTGGGGTCTCAAGTCAAGTACATCATGCGCAGCGAGGTCATGTATCACAGACAACCCGCCACGACGAGGTCGTAACGCGTGGGAAAGAAGGCCAGAGGTCACTTAATGTCAGGGCACACATCATCTCTTTGTACAACATGTTGCTTTATCTTGCTCATCTCTTCTGATGAACGACAAACTTGAGGAGGAGTGCGCTCGACACAAAGTAGAACAAGCACCAGCCCAACAGCACCAGCGAGTTCCGCAGCAGGTTGTGCTCCGACATTCCCAAGCTACTGAGCAGCTGTTCGCCGGTCGTGATGGGGCAGTACGTTGCGATGACCTCTTCACCGCCCGTCAACGCGATCGGTACCTGAACCAGCTCATCGGTGGCGCATCGGAAGCTCATTCCCTTCACTTCGTTGATAAGGAGAGCCTCGATCGGGTACATGTTGACGTCCATGTAGTGGAACCAGATCCTGGAACGACGTACGAGTACAGAGTGAGCGAGATCCACACGACGAAGGTATAATCTAGGAGGAGCGACGCACCAGTAATCAGGGATCTTGTTGCGTGCGATGACGAAGCCGGCGAACATGGCGAGTGCTGTGAACACGATACCGGCCATCACATTCGCCACGGCGATGTTGGGTGCGGAGAAGCAGAGCGTGTACACCATCACGAGCGACACGAGATTGGCAAGGAGGTAGATGGCGAAGAAGATCCAGAACTTCCCCGCATCATACTGCAAACCCGAGATGAAGTAGACCGGTATCCTGTTTGAGAGTAGATGATCAAGCAAGACGATAACGAGGTCAGCCATGAGGAGAGCAAGACGACAGAGAACGGGGCGAGAGAAGCGTACACAAAGGTAACAGTATTGATCAAGATGAAGGGCAGCTCGACGGATATCAAGCTGATGAGGTAGATGAAGGACGAGTACGTGCGTGACGCTCTCTCCCTGTACATGTACGGCCGCGAAAGGACCAAGTTGGCCTTGAGCTCTGATGTGTGGTGATACCAATGTGAGCAAGAGTGTCACACGATGACAGTATCCGAGGGGAGGCACGTACGCAAGGCACCCATGTTGGAGAAGAGCAGAGCGTAGTAGAGCATGCCGACCCGATAGATGCCCGAGGACTGATGATAGTTGAACTGCAGGAAGTAGGTTCCGAGCACGATGCCCATCACCACCGGCATACCAAGCTTCATCACGAACTCTTCCGGCTGTCGCCAGTAGCCCTTCATTCCTCGCACCCACATCTCGGCGAGCTGGGTGGTCGGCCAGCTTGCATAGCGATTAGTCAGCCGGCGCGTGACGTTCTTCCATCGGCTATCTTCCTCATCGCCTTGGTTCCCAGTCTCGCCGCCAAGTATGCCCGAGGATAGCTCCTTCTCGGCTCTGGCATACATGTCCGAGTCTTTGTACGCCTTGACGAAGTAATCCTCGTCATCAACTGCCTTCGGCTGCGGTTTCTCAACCTCACCATTATCGTCTTCATCCTCATCGATCTCATCAGCCGAATCAGCGTTAGGACTCCGGTTCGCAACCTGATTGAGTCGGAGTCAAAAGATAGTCAGTACGCTGCCGATCAAGTAGAGAGTATATGGTGGGGAGAGTACATCAAGAATGAACTCAGCAGGGTTCTCCTCTGGTCCCATCTCGTGGCCGAGCGACGCAAAGTAGTCGAGGAGAATCGAGCAGTCGCCTTCGCTTCGCCCCAGCGGACCGAAGAAAGTCATGAAGCCGCCTGCAGTGATGAAACAATCGTGATCAGAAGAATGATCCAGCCGAAGAAGGTATAGATTCTAGTACCTTTCTTAAGGAGAAGGAGGTGAGAGAACATGCTGAAGATGGCCTTGCTCGGCTGATGGATGGTGCACACAACTGAGGTGCCTCGTGCTGCAATCTTCTTCACTGCTCTCATCACACGCTCAGCTCCCTTCGAGTCCAGGCCAGATGTGGGCTGATGGCAAGAATGGGAGATCGATGAGCGACAATCAACACAAAAAGGTACAGAAGCAGAAGTGAGGTCGTGAGTACCTCATCAAGGAAAAGGATTGCGGGGTCGGCAGCCATCTCCACTCCGATGGTCACTCGCTTGCGTTCATCATTGGAGATACCATCGGCTGCGTTATGACCGATGATGCAGTGTGCCTTCTTCTCCAGGCCGAGAATCTTGAGGAGGCTGAGGGCGTACTTCTTCTTCGTCTCTTTGGAGATGTAATGAGGAAGACGGCACTGCGACAGGTGATCTACATATCAGCATCACGAAGAACAAAACAAGAGAGACTTTCGGTCTGCGTACAGAAGCGCTGAACTCAAGAGCTTCGAGGATAGTCTGAGTCGGAATGTGGAGGTCCTGCTGTTCCACGTATCCAATGACGCGAGAGAGATTGGAGTCGGTGGGCTTGCCATTCACCAGAATGTCGCCGGTGATCTTGCCTCCGGTCTTCCTCCGCGCGAGGACGTCCATCAGGGTAGACTTGCCGGCACCAGAGGAGCCCTGATACATTCGAAAGGCAGAGCCATGAAGTAAGATCAAGCAAACAGAAGTCGAATGAATGCGTACCATCAGAGCGAGCATGGTACCCGGCTCGACGTATCCGGAGACATCGTGGAGCAGCTGGAGAGGCAGCTTCTTGAGTCCTTTGCGTACGGTGACGGTGTAGTTAAGATGATGCCACGAGAGGTAGGCGCCTCCTTGCATCAGCTGGTCTTTTCCCTTGCCCATCTCCTCGTCATACTCGTCAATCTTTCCCTCAGTTTCTGCACATTCGCCAGTAGATAGGAGTTAGAAGTGTACGGAACTCGAACTACATTGGAACAGGACGAGGTACTCTTGTGATCCTTGATGTTGAATTCCTGCATCTCCATCTCCTCTTCCTCAGAGTAGCGGGCCTCTTTCATCACCGGCTTGCCCGGAGGCGAATGCGGGAAGAAACGCATGCCTATGTAGGTCACCGTGTTGAAGATGATGTACCAACCGATGAGCGCAGGGACCATCGCCCACTTGATGTCCTCGCCGTCGAACACGCCCCAGTGATCGATCGCGTAGCGTGTGCCGTCGGTCATCGGACACGCCTGGGTGCTTTGGTATCCGGCCGGATAGTCCAATCCGAAGTTGGGTGCGTCCGTTGGCGGATCCAGCTCGTCGAGACCGCAGTGGTAGGTCTGGCCCCAGAACTCATTGGACATCATCCCCTGGAACACGTACGTGGTTGGGTTGCCCCAGTATGCCCAGATCCACCATCCCTTGATGTCCATCTGCAATTCCATGTGATGAATGTGAAGATTAGATACACCTCACATGTGAAGGAAGAAGGGTAGACACGAACCCTCGGAACAATGAAGCCTGCAAAGAGAAGGAAGAAGGCCAAGAAGGGAGGCGTGACGGTCTGCGCCACCTGGAGCGACGGACAGTAGGTGCAGACCATGCGCGTGAAGGATCGCATCACCTACGAGATTCTTGAGTCAGCTTTCGCGGTGGACGGCGAAGAAGGGAAGAAACGCACGAGATAGTAGAGGATCAATAGGAAGTAAAAGTATCCGAAGCGGCCTCCAGCGTCAAGGTGACTCATGTTGGCCATCCAGTAAACGAACGTGGAGAACAGTGTCACTTCGATGAGCACCATCGGTACCTAGATTCGCGGTGGCAATGTGGGTATGAGCACGGATCAGAACAAGAGAGGAACAACAAGAGGAGAGTACCTCCGAGACGAGATGAGAAAACACGTAAGGTGAAGTATGGTAGTACTTCATGCCTCTCTGCATGTAGAAGACTGGTCGTTCAAGAAGGGCCACAGGTAGAGCGGCGAGGGACTCAAAGGTGAAGAAGGCGAGAATACTGAAGATCAGTCCCATCCTGGTTGTCGCGTCGGACTGATCATCAAGATGAAGATGAGTTTTAACTCCGATATATAACTTCAAGAAGGTCGGCTCTCTCACATACCTGCACGTGACCCAGAAGTAGGAAGAGCGTGCCGATAATGAAAGCTTCGATGCACGTGCCCACGAGACGTGCACGATTCGTTGCCATGTCGCGCCACTCCCGCTTGAGGGCGCGCAGCGTGAGCAGCCAGTATTGTCTGAGATACCAATGCAGACCCAGTCAGCAACTCTTGCGTAAAGGGCCGTGATGAAGGACAGCACTCTCACGTACGTCAAAATTGAAGTGGGATACTTGTGAGCTTTCTTACGTCCGGGCAATGGAAGCTGCCCATCGTCCAGAGATTCATCGCTCTGAAAAAGAAGAAAGATGTGAGATAGTGGAAGAGGGGAAGCTTGATGGTGGTGGTGAGGGACCTGGATACTTGAGTCGCTGGTGGTAAGCTTGTTGTGACCGGCAGGGGCGTCTTGATGTCGCTGAATCTCATCGAGCACCTGCTGCCTCTCCGGTGACTGCTTGAAGAGCTCCACGAACTCGTTGGGTTCCAGCCACCTGAACTCTTCTTCATCCTCCTCGCCCTCCTCTTGGACGCGATACTTGGAGCGGTCCACCGCCGTTGATGATTCCACCACTTCCTCTGTTCAGTTACCCGGAAATCAAGGTTAAGTTCACTTGCGATCACTTCAAAGGAATCACTGATGAGGAACAAGAGGGACCGTACGAAGGAACTCGGCTGGGTTGAGCGAGGGCGGACACTTGTATCCCAGACGCGCAAAGTAGGGTAGCGCGTCCTTACGCGAACCAAAGTAGGCGATCTGGCCGTGAGTCATGATGAGCACGTTGTCAAACAGGCGGAACACGTCCATGCTGGGCTGCAGCAGAGACACCAGCACCGAGCCGCCGCAGTCTGCCGTGGTGCGGATGGCTCGAAGGACGTCGAATGCTGCCTTGGAGTCGAGACCGGTTGTGGGCTCGTCAAAGAGCCACACACCGGGGGATTTGGTCCATTCGATTCCGATGGTGACTCGCTTCTTCTCACCGCCGGACACGCCGCGCAGCATGTTATCTCCGATGAGGGTATCGGCCCGATGCTGCAGGCCGAGAAGCTGCAGAATCGCCTCCACGCGCTCAGCACGAGTCTCCTTGCTCACTCCAGCTGGCATCTGGCAGTCGGCGCTGAACCGCAATGTCTCCCTCACGGTCAATGTGGCTGCACACGATACAGGTGTGAGTGTGGATCAAAACTTTCTTCATCTTCATCTTCATGACTAGTCTGATGGAGTGGAGATGGTGGCGAGGTCTACAGGGCCATTCACCTCCATTACCAGCACTAACTGCGGGAAGAGTGCGTACGGAAATGTACATCGGCCTGCTGGACATAGGCGACGGAACTGTGATGAGTGTCGCGATCAGGGACCTTGCCGTTGAAGCTGAGACTACCGCTCACCCTTCCCGCGCGCAGCTGGTTAGCAAGCAGCTTGATCAGCACACTCTTTCCGCAACCTAAACACGGAATGTCGGGTAAGGACTCCATACGGAGTTAAACAAAGCTGAAGGCAGAGGGCCTCTGCAGTACCCGGAGCGCCGAGGAGCAGAGTCATTTGTCCAGGTCGGAGGTAAAAGTCGAGGTCGTGCAGGATGTCCACCGGTGCGGGCCTCTTCCTTCGGGTAACCTTGTTCACTAGGCCGAGCACTGTGGACACCACGTTTCGCTGTCGATGTGTGGGCTGCGGAGCGTTCACAGTGACACTGAGCCCGCGGAGAGAGACAAAGATGGGCTTGAAGTCCGGGTCGATGACGCGCCGTTCCTCTTCGATGAACTTTGAATAGGGCACCGGGTCCCGTCTGCCCTTAACTTGTATCATTCTCTCCTTCCCATCTGCGGCATGGCTCTGTGTGCATGAAGAATCTAAAAGTTAGATAGGAGTTAAGTTTAGGTTCTCGAAAGAATGACACTGATCAACTGCAGATACTGTGGTCCCACAGAAAGAGCATCCTTTCACACGCATATGGAACGTGAAAGCCAGGCGCACCCTGTCTATACTTCCTGAGGTACTCAACCTCACCCCATAACTGGAAGAGCTGCCGTCCTCGCCCCCAGACCTATGCAGATCCTCCATTGCGAGGGGATGCTGGTTAGAGTAGTTGAGAAAGTGAAGAAGATAGGTCGTGCCATATATCCGAAGTCCAGCAGGAAGTTGTTGCGGCGAGCGCGCATCCCGGTTGGCGGGGACACTCGGGAAGGTGTGTCACCTTCGGGTCGCGGCGAAAGTGGCGCTTTGAATCAGCACAAGAAATCCTTCCCCCACTCGCGGCCTATTCCGGGTTGCACCTTGACCAGGGGAGGTCCTTACCTTCCGGGGGTTTTGGCTACGTCATCCCTATTCTACTTCGGCGTTCCTCCGGTGTTGCGGGCAAATCCGCTACACGCATTTTCCCGCGTTTTCCGCGTCATATCTCGAATTCTTTTCTAACGGAGGGAAATCTCATCTACTTTAGCCTTGGGAATCTCGTTAATTGTAGACACGATGCGTAAGTGGTGCGTACCTGCGCGTTAGCACCTGAAGAGGTAGGAGCAGCAACCTCCGCATCAAAACTACGCTTGCTGGAGGAACACACCACACACACACGCGTCATGGTGGATGTGTTGTCGATCTTGCTCGTTGTTGCCGCAGTGGCAGGGGGCGCGCTTGCTCTCTTCCTTCTCTTCCTTCTTTGGGTATGTTCTCTCTTTTCTTTCATTTTATTCAAAATTTAAATATTATTGTTTCATTTTCATCTGTTATTTTACAAAATTCTATTAAAAATTTAAATATTTACTGTTTCATTTGAGATTTTATTTTTACAAGTTAGTATTTTTAGTGTGCTTTTTGCTCACCCGTGTGGCACAGGTCACGAGCCGGTACCCGAAGACCGATATGCCGCAGCCGCCAGGTCGGAGTGTGCTGTGGGGACACCTGCCTGCGCTCATGAGTCCCACGGATCCCAGCAATCCCCTCTTTGATGCGTCCTTTTCTTACTGGCACCGGTACCAGTCTCGCCTGCTAGGCTCTCTTCACTTGCTCACACACAGAGAGGATGCCTCTGCGTCCATGTTGATGTTGTCATGCAGGAAACTTGGCGACCTGGTGTGCTACGATTGTCCTCTTCCAGCTGCTGTGCGCCTGATCCTCATCAGCGATGTTGATGTACATTGCCGGATTGTTTACAGTGAAAAGAGAGAGGGACTAACTTGCTGCGTCTCTGCATACCTTGACCAGCTGATCAGGCAAGTCATTGCGGATGACCCACCCAAGGCTGAATACAACATCAATGTTTTTCTGGGGCAGGGCTTGGTAAGCGCTGACGGCGAGATATGGCGCCACGATAGAAGGTATGCTTGAATCAAGTGATGGTGACAATTCGTAGGAGGATGTGCTAAGGAAGCGATGTGACAGGCTGCTCAACCCTGCATTCAACAAGCGCTTCTTGCGCGATTTTGTGTTTCCAAGCGTGGTGAAACATGCCTCCACCATGGCTTCGCAGCTGGGAAGCATTCCCGAGTATGACAAGGTAGCGATTTTTGTCGTGCATGAAGATAAGAACAAGGCTTAACTTCAATTGGTACATGCAGGTCGATATGAACAGCTATTTCCGACGCATGACGCTCGACATCATCTCAGAAGCTACCATGGGCAGGGATTATGGCCTGCAAAGTACTCCGTACGTGTTATTAGTGTTATCGATACTGCGCCTGTACTCATCTCAAGTGGTGTAGAAACCATCCTCTTCTCGTTCTCATGATGGATCTATTCGAGGAAATGAGTCGCCGGGAAATCAATCCACTTCGGTGAGTACCTATCTAGCTTAATTGACAACATTGAGACCAAGCACTGAGCCGAAGTTACCGCAGGGCCTACAATCCGTGGAGTACCTTCTGGCTGAAACGTAATCTCAATATCTTCGACAAGCACTGCACCGATCTTGTACAGCAGGAAAAGGAAAACCTTCAGGTACATTCGTGTTTATGATCCTTCTAATAGTTAGATTATAACCTTATGCCAGCGAGAGGCGAGCGCTGGACGGCAATACAATCGTGGTATATTGTCCGTGATGCTCAGTGAAGATGAAGATGGATCGACAATGCCGTTAAACCGCGTTGTTGATAACATCAAGACATTCCTGTACGTCGGATCGAAATTATTGTTTGTAGCTTTGAGAAGAATAACGTACTGTTCAATGTTAGGTTTGCGGGACACGACACGACTTCGACTTTGCTGTCCTTTGCTATCGCAATGATTTCCACTCACAAGCATGTAGAAGACAAGGTCCTAGCAGAGTTGGATTCGGTATTGGGTGACCGAACTGAGCCGACACACGAAGACCTCTCGCGCCTTGGCTATTTGAAAATGGTACAGATACAAGCTTGTCACAAGTTAATAACAAGCTTACAACGTTTTCTTTTTTTGATTTCAAGGTGCTTAAGGAGACCCTGCGCATGTACCCACCAGCTGCAACAGGGCGCCGGCTACCGATGGGCTACAAGCTCGGCAACTACGTAGTTAACTATCCTAAGACAGATATTGTCATTTCTTCCTTTGTCGTGCACCATAACCCGACGGTAAGTTGCTACCAATGCTTTGCAGGAGCTCTCTGCACGTACTCATATGAGTAACGCATTCAGTTGTGGAAAGACCCCGAGATCTTTGATCCCGAACGCTTCACTGAAGAGAATTCGAAGGGCAGACATCCGCTGTCCTTCATTCCCTTCCTAGCTGGAAATAGGAACTGCATTGGCCAGCATCTGGCCTTACTTGAAGCAACCGTTGCCCTCGCAATCCTATACAAGAGATTCACCTTCCGCATGGCGTACGCTTATCTCTTCAATCACTTATGACTCGTTGATGTGACTGAGCCGATCCTATTCTATCTGCACAGCTATGGTCATGTGCCACAGATGACCTATCGCATCACCAACGTATGTGCTAGCGGCCAGCAGATGTTCATCTTCAAGCGTGATCATAGCAGCGTCGCTTCCTCTCCTGCGGTGGCTGGCCAAAACACTTGATCTTGAACAAGGCCATGATATGAATATTGAACTGACAATACAACTCTATTACATGCTCTAAAGAAGAGCAATGAAGTATCTGTCTGTGGTGGCCTGTTGGTGGCGGCACACCAACGGTACAAGCAACCTCTTTGGCATGGTCAATCATTAATGGCACAAATTTCAACAAATTTGAAACAATTTGATCTGTTACGAAAGCACAAGAAATACACACATCTTTTTTGTTCTTTTTCTTTGTTTTATATTTTTCTATTAAAGAAAAGATGGGGAACACGTTGGAGCACTGTGGGCATCTTTTGAACGACCTCTATCCGCACATCTTTTCCTACCTATCCCCTCGCGACTTGGTCATGGTGAGCTGTGCCTCCAGGCAGCTATTCGAACAAGTCACAAACGAGGTATTTATTTATTATTTATTTGTAGTATATACATTCTTTAATATTTGATAAAATTTATACTATATTTTCTGGGCTAATGATCATTGGTACTACTTGGACAGGTGTGGAAGGAACTGTGCAGACGTGACTTTCCAGCACAGCTGGAAGCGCACAGAGAAGAGCAAGTGTCATCGTCATCGGTAGAAGAGAAGCACACCAACCCGATGTACAAGGACCTGTATCGGGAGTGGAGCAAGGAGGTGTTGATCATCTATCACGTCTTCTCAGCTGACTCAGGCGCCGAGGACGTTGCGCACACTCTCTGGACTCAGGCGCAGATCAAGGGTGCGCGACATTCGGCATTCATTCCACGCGTGGTGGAGGAGGTCTGACCTTCGTGTGTCCGACTGCAACTGACTAACATTCGTTCTCTGTACAGCGGCTACACTGCTCCGTGCACAGAGCAATGTGGCAAGTCGTCCAGGTGAGACAGATAAACTCAAGGAGCAGTTGGCTGCAGCGCTGCGTAGATACCGGGTTGCTTTCTATATCTCTAACGGCGGTGTGAGCACCGTATTCCAGACCATTATCGGTACACATCGCTGCCTGTTTCCAGACGACATCTCTAGACTCACTCCCTCGGTACACAAACACAGGTGATGCACTTGCAGGTTTTGTTGAACGGGGCGGTGCAGTCGTGCTGTTCCCCTTCGCCACAGCAGTTGAAAAGCTGCTTGGCCAATGGGAACTACTGGTATGCGTCACACAAGCAATAAGCGTGAAAAGCAGACTGAATTCTGATGTGCACACCTCTTTGTCTTCTCAGAACCTCAACCCTATCCGCAGTGCTTCGCAAACATCAAACTTGAGCACGATTCGTAAGCCTATCCCTTCTCATCCCCTTTTTGTCAACGTTCAAGACCTCAGAGCCACCTATCGCGGTACAGATCCTTAACATCGATGCAGCCTTTTGGTTCGTATCCTGACCAGCAGTCCTCCTCATCAGGCACTGGACCCGTGGCACCCACGGCTAGCGCCATTGCGTACTACGAGGATGGCTCCGTGTTAGCTGCCGAAATGGAGGCAGGGAACACCCGATCCCTCTGTTGTAGGTTCATCAGTTAACAAGTGTCGTACACTTGTGTTTACGCAGGTCGACCGTGGGTTTGTCTTGGCCATCAACCTATTTCCTCCATCCGTCCCGGAGCGTGGCGAACTTGGACGGTACGTACGGTGTATATCTCAATCTTCAAGTTGAGAACTGTTCGCTTAGCTCTTCCTTCCTTCCGTCCTTCATTCATTCATTCATCTCCTCAGGGACGGCGGGTGGCAGCCAGAGGAAGGCAATGATGTGCCTGCTTTCCTGGCGAATGCCGTACGCTACGCCACCAAACGTGTCAACTCCAAGCGTAGAACGTAGTGCGTGCAGCGCAAAGAAGAAGATGCTGATGATGGGTTCATGTATCAGTGCGCTATGCCTGCACACGAGTACTGCAATGAGCACCTTACTTACTTGCAAAAACAAATAATTATTTAAAAGCACAATAGATAAGAATGTAATTAATTATCTGTTAATATTAAATGTTAATATCTAAATCATTTAGTTGAAGCTTTCTCCTTCACTGCTGGTGATGATGGAGGTCGATGGGCAACAGGAGGAGGGACACGTGGCAAAGGAGGAGTGGGCGCTCAAGCTACACGCACACGTGGCCACTGTGGTCGGCCGCCGCGCGGCGCAGCCGCCGTCGTGTGCAGCTGGACTACTGACCCCAGAAGAAGAAGAGGCGAGTAGAGTACCTGGCGTAGGAGGAGCAGAACGGCAGCCTACCCAGTCCCCCATCAGCGGCTCTTCTTCGGTCTTGGCCTCCCCCGCGCGCACGGCCGCGCACCTCCTACGCCAGCGCTTCGGGCTCGTCCTGACCCGCCGCCGGCTGTCGGCGGCCGCTGGCGGCGGCGGTGCCGAAAATGTAGAGACTCAGAGCTCAGCAACACAGCCGGTGGCGGCGGCCAGCGCCGCCGAAGAGGAGCAACAGCTGACGGCACGAGAGGACAGCAGTAGCGGGAGGTCGTCGGGCTGGTGCGGCACGGGTGACACCTCGCCAGCCGCCAGCGCCGCCACGCCGCCGCGGGCCGGCCAAGTCCTGGTGAGCCTGGAGCAGCTGGTGGTGTGGCTCTTTGGGCTGCCCGGCTGCAGCGGGAGCCAGCACGGTCTGGCCTTCCTCGATCAAGCGGCGGCCGGCGGGGCCGGCGGCGAGCAGCCGACCCAGCTGGCCGAGCCTGCGGCGAGCGGCGGCCATGAAGGTGTTGGCTCTGTAAGAGAAGATGAGATGGAGAAGGAGGAGGAAGAGCAGGAGGTGGCTGCGACGTCGGACACGACGAGAGCAACGGCGACATTGATGGAAAATGCGTTCCTGATGCTCGCGCCGATCGTGGTGAAGCTGATGACCGCGCAGGAGCTGCGGCTGCCGGTTCAGCCCAAGGAAGTCAGTGTACACATGTGGTCGCGGGTGATGCGTGCGTACGAGTCGGGCCGTGGAGAGAGCGAGGTCGTGCCGCTTCTTCTCCGAGCGTTGCACGCTCTGCTGCCCTCTGGTACGTTTCTCTGCAATCCGTGCTAGCTCACACGTGGATTGGTGTACTGATCGGATGATGCATCAGGCGCACTTGAAGCCTTCAACGAGGAAGTCGTTGCCCGATGCGGCAGCAACGTGGACACTCTCTTGGGTACCTCTTGGATCACGCGTAAGATAATATACATGAATGCAGATGCTGACCTATCAATGGACATTCTGGGAACAGCGATCATCAAGCAACTGCAGTGCCTTCAACAAAAGGAGGGCATCATCTTGAATGGGCAGCACATTGTGGCAGCTCAATTGCTGGACCATCAAGATCCAAAAGTTAGAGAGGCGGCTCTTGATCTGGTGGATGCGACCGAATGCCAGCGAGAACCTCTTGAATGGGTTCGTAGGACGGTTAACAGTTCTAGGAAGGAGCGCGTCCGCGTCTGACACACTTCCCTCTTCCAGAAAGTGATGCAGCTGTGTCAGAACGAGCCGAAGGCTGCTCTCCGTGCGCGTGCATTCAAGAAACTGAGTGCACAGCTCTGCCGTAACTGGTCACCACGGCAAGCCATTGACATTGTGCTCTGTGGTCTTGAGGTAAGTGTACACTACTCTTTGCTGATGGAGAATGATGACTGACCGAAGATGATGTAATGTAAGCACCCCGACACACAAGTGCGATGGGCCAGCACCGATCTTCTGGGGCGGATAATGCACGAATACCGGCACCACTGGCTGCCAGGAGCACACACGTATGGCCTCATACATTTTTATTTGCCTGCTTGAATTCTTATGACTTCGAGGTCGATCAGGCATCTCCACCGTTTGATGAACGCATTGGCGGACAATATTGAGTTTCAATGCTACAATCCACGCACTCTTGTTCAGCAAGTCGTTGAGTTCATCACAAAACACTACAGCATCGTCGAGGCGCAGGTTAAGTCTTTGCCGCCTGAGGTCATGAATCTTATATTCAAGCGATTGGAAGGTGAGCTTGTCACTGTCCTCACATCCTCAATTCTACCTTTGATATCTAACATCGTCATGTTTGGTACAAGTTGGCGACTCCACTGCGGAGGTGCTACTCGACAAGCTCGCAAAGCGCTGCCTCAAGCTGCTGATCAGCGAGCTCAATGCAGAGGAGTGGTCATCGGTTTTAATGCCTATAATTGAGGCGCGACTTGGTCGCAGTGTCGCCAACTGGCGATGGAAGTACGTCCTATTTCAGTGATCTCTCGGGAATGTCCAAACCAATGTCATGCGTGAATGCAGGGAGAGCGGTGTCTATCTGTTAAAGCTTGCCAAGAAGGCCGCACGCCAACATGCACAGGCGAGGTCGCCAGGGCTTATTTCTGTGAAGGAGGGGCCAGCAATAGCGGTACGCTTTGTATCCATTACTGTGAGATGGTTACGTCAGCTGTTAACTCGTCCCAACAGAGGGTAGAAGAGGAGTGTGTACATCATATTGCGGCTGTGCTGCTGTGTCTGTATCATCGTGAGGTACGGAAACATGAGCATTTTTCGATTCTGCAACAACTTCTTGACTTGATTATGCTCAGCCTCGTGTACGAGTAACTGCATGTAAAACGCTGCGACATCTGAGCGAGTTCACGCTGGAGGACAAGCTTCGCGGTGTTCGAATTGAAATCACGAAAAAGCTACTTGGCACTCTCGGTGACTCTCAGCCGGAGGTCTGTATGTCTGCCTTGGCAGCCACGCAAACGATCATGCACAAGAGCGTGGGTGACCCTGAGTTTGCAAAGCTGTTGATCGAGGGCTACATGGACGCATTTGACACCTTCCCAGTACGCCTCTTTCCCATCAATCCACTTCTGTGATATCCTGATGATTAACTTCAACTCCAAGAGAGCATGGTTTCAATTCCTCCTGTCCGCGGTAGAACTGTGGTTTGAGCTAGCGAAGCCTGGTATGATGTTACCTAAACAGTTGAGTGTTTCTTCAGACTTCTTAACTTTTCCTCTCACAGAATCGCGAACAGAGGCACTGTATCGTGTGATTCCTTGCTTTCTAGACCGCATTGATTATTGTATATCGCCTGCTGCGGGAGAAGGACAACCGCTCCTAGAAACGCTCACCACACTCAAGACCATAATCGAAGCAGAATCGAGTACATACAAGGCTGTAGGTTCGAGACATGCATCGATTCCTAATCAAGATCGTTGTCGCCTGCAGAGCGACAATTTCGACCTTATGTCGAACCAGTGGGCCAGTGTATGCAACGACTGCTTGCTAGAGCGACCTCTTCTGATGCGCACGACGCACTTGTTCCTCGAGGAGGCGAACAAGAGCCTTTAGCGGTAATATTGGACATTGTTGGCCAGCTACTTCGGTTGGATGACAGTACACTCCAATCCCTATCTCCTGAAACGCTAGTTGCGACGGTTTATCAAGCCTTGACCGTACACATTATGCTTTGGGAATGGATCAAGGGTTAGTGCTGATTCCTGATTTCTTTGGCAGGAGGACGAAACAAAGATCACGCTCGTCAGATCGGCGTTGGCAGTGTTGGCTGACCTTGCTCGGGCAGCACCAGAATCTCTTTCCGAAGCCCTGCCTAACGTGATTGCCCTTCTACCCGGCTGGCTACAGACCGAGGCTGCTGAAGAGACCATTCAAGCTATCGGTAGCACTCATTCTTCCCTGCAGCTTATCGGCGTGGGTATCTTCTAATGCTTGATCTTCAACAGGAATGTTGGCCTGCGCATGCTCCTCGCGCATGGATGGCTCGTGGATATCTGCAATCACGAGGGACATCCGCGAAAGTCCATTGCTTACGGATGGACCTGATCAAATCGTCCTTCGTGCGGTGCTTAGGCTGGCGTGCCGATTCTGCCCACTGGTGGATCGCGAGCTCGCTCGCACGTGTCTGGCGCACATCTCGATCCTTGGTGAAGCAGAGTCATCCAGGTCCAAGCGCGATGAGACTCTTGGCTGGGCGCATATTCTCATCAGTGAATACGCCAGTGATGACCTCAACGCACCGATTTCCTCCTCCTTCCTCTCCGTACCTTCGTCGGGGTTCACGTCCTTCCCGTCTTCATCCTCTTCATCTTCGTCCTCGCCGACACGATCACCAACGCGTACAGCGCCAGTAGCCTCTCCAGCCACCGAAGGCAAGATGTCAATGTTCTTCGACTTCATGCGCTTCATCGTCTCCGAACCCTATTACACCATTCCTCTCGGGATGGACATAGAGCTTGTTGGTGTGGTCCGGCAAACCTTGCGCGCCATCGCTCCGCGCACTCGTGCTGGGATCGAGAGCCTTGTGGCGCGCGTGCGGTTCTTGAGGGCTGGCGAGAATCTACGCTCCCGCTTCGTCGATTCAGTCGAGCGACTGTTGCCCGAAGAACACGACCTCATTCGCGAACTCAGGCGCGTTGTACCCGCCACAGCCAAATGACACAAGCAGTGCAGTACTCAGCGACACAGCAGCAGGGATTCACAAGAAGACGACCAGCGCTTGGATGAATACGAAGACAAGAGGTCACCAGTGCGCCTGTACCCGCTTATTGTTTCGTCAGGCCATTAAAAAGTACATGTTGCCTGATGGCGAAGCAATACGCAGACACATTTCTGCGGAAATTTCCGGAAGAGTACCGGAATGGATTTAGCCAATCGCAACAAGGGGGTCAGAGCCAATAGTATTTGTGTCGACACACTTATTAAGACATTTCTCGGTACTTCGCGTAACATGCATGTCCGTGTTCGTTGTCGTTTCTCCTTTAGCCTCACAGCCGCACAGCACACTATTTTTAATTCAGAAATGAACACACCTGAGAATGAGAACGCACTCTCATCGTTGCCATCAAAAGCGGCAGGAGGAGCACTAGGCCTGGCGGCGCTGGCTGTGGTGGCGCTGGTGGCTGGCTTTGCTGCCTCATGGTGGTATCGGCGACCCGGTAGCACCATGGATGGAGAAGAAGAGGAAGACGAGAACTTGGATAAAGTGGAAGATGAGCTTGACTGGATAGGGCGCGAACTGGATGAGAAGGCGGCTGCAAGCTTAACAAGTATGTCCCACTCGCTACTGCAAATGAATACACCTACTTAAGTTTCAACTCCTATTCACTCCAAACTCAAACACACTAACCCAGCCGAGAAGCGTGAGTACTACGCCAAACTGAAAGAGAATCTCAAGCCAGAGAGCCCCGTGGAACAAAAGAGGGAGGCCGTCCAATGGATGAAGGGAGAACTCGATGCTGCCAAGCTGCGCTCAGCAGGTACCTGTTCCACTGCATGATTCCCCTGCTCACTCTTCCCCTTCCCTTCACTACAGTGTTAAGTTGTCTTTGTTGGCAGGTGAGCACGGCCTGTACATTCTGCACAGGGCATGGAAAGTGGCTGGCGTCCAAGATGCCATCTTCCAGCTCGTGCTTTCCTTCCGTCCATCAACGAAAGGTGGCCATGGCTGTGATGACGACGATGACGAAGCGCGCCTGATGGCGGATGTGGTGAACCTGTTAGACCTCCTCTCCTCCGGGGAGGACTTGCTGCCGATGTTGCGTCACTTGGTGTTACTGGCCATGCCTGACGCCACCACGCCACTGGTTCTCCGCATGGCTGTCCTCGAAGCCCTCTCCAACTTAGTGAATGTCGTGGATGCTGCTGAGGAATTCTTGTGCATGCTCAAGCAGGAAGGGGTTGGTGAAGTGCTGCTCTTCAACATAGACACCCTTCTCACGAAGCAGCATGACTGCTATCACGTGTTCAAGGCGATAGCCAAGCTTGGCGCTCAAGTGGAACCGCCGACAGATATCACGCCGGGTCAGCTGTACGCGGCGAGCAAGGTCGGACCTAAACCTCTCATCGAGCTCGCGCTTCTTCTCAGCCATCCATCATACCCAATACTCAAGCACGGTGAGGCCATTTTACCCCTCCTTTACATTGCCCGATACCTCACTCTTGTCTCACCAACAAGTGCGCTTCCTCCCGCTTCATCGCCATCAGTGTCCGCTGTTAACTAGTATTCCTTGACAGTGGTCAACTTCAGGCATCTCTATTCTTCAGATGTCTACACCGTGTTTGCTCGACTCCTCAAGATGCATGAGAACGAAGAAGCTCTTCAGTGTGTAGTTCTGCACATCTTATGGATCATGCTTGCAGATGGCTGCGACGACGAAGCATCAAAGTTAGTTCCACCCCATCTCTTTGCGAAGTACACGCGGTCCTGTCCCACCACATATGTGATGCACTCGATAGCTCACGCTTTCTTGTTAATGCTTCATGTGTGCATGTGTTCTCCCTTCTGTATCTGCTGCGTGTGTATGGATGACAGATTCCAGGAAGGCTTCATCGAACCTTTGCCTGCAAGTGGAAGGGACCAAGCTGATCAGCAATCACTCGGAGATATAATGCTGCAATTCTTGCCCAAGAGTTTCAACGCCCCTGAGACAGAGAGAGAAAGTACTGTCGTCAACCTCCTTCACTGTGCCTGTAACAACAACGGTACATCATCGACATGTCCCATTTTTAGCCGATGCTGCTGTAAGAAGGCTTGTACTTATGACGGTGATGACGTGGATGGATGCATGTTCTGATCCTCCTTCCTTCTCTCATCCTATGTGATGTGTCAGTACGTGTTGCCCGGTGGCTGTTGGCCAAGCCAGACGCCATGGCTCGCATTCGAACGTTGGTTCAAAGCGGAAACAGTGAGAACGCCGATGCACTTCTGCGTGCCCTTACTGAACTGGAGCAGCTTATGGTCCCGTGACGCTGGTTCCCTTCACTTCAAGGAAAGCAAATGCATGAACTGGCCTGTGTCCAAAGTACTGCACTCGGATCGATGTCCATCATTGTATTTTAGAATTGAGTAAGCAAGCAGCAACACGATTGATGAATGAAGCAAACATGATAATGCACCAGCATCGTTTCCATGGAATGGAAAGCAGCAGCAGGAGGAGCACCCGGGCGTTGCGGTAGTGGTGGCGGTGGATTCGCCCGACGCGGTACCACCACGTATGGTATGTGTTCCATGCCAGGTGGGTATGCTTGGCTTTCACAGTGAATGCGCCAACTTCCATGCTCCATGTATGGATAAATTCGCCATAAAGTGAAGAAACGAAATGATTGGTGCACAAATTATCCATTAAAGGCAAATTCCACACATTGCTCCGCAATGGCCAATCGTAGAAAGGTTGTAGAGCGCCAATCCCCAGTGGTACCGACCTCCCTTTAGTATAAATAAGCATGACTCTAGCAAGAATCAAGTAATCAAGTCACGACAATCAAGTACACATTCAACCAGACGACCACTTCACTGCTACGGCAACAAACGATGGACTTTGGACTCGAGGGAAAGGTAGCCTTTGTGACGGGTGCTTCTGCGGGTAAGACCACCTCGTGCCACAGTCTGGCAGGCATGATAGTCACCCTCACCACCCTGTGTGTGAATGCATAGGTATTGGTAGGGACACAGCAATCCTGTTCGCCAAGCTCGGCGCGCATGTGGCCATCACGTACCACTCGGATGAAGCGGGCGCGCAAGGCACGGTGGAGGCCATCAAGAAGCACGGCGTCGAGGCCTTGGCAGTGCAGTACGACCTGGAAAGCGGAGAGAGCATTGAAGCAGCGGTCAAGGCCGTAGGGGACAAGTGGGGCAGGATCGACGTGTTTGTGGCCAACGCCATCAAATGGCCATCATTCGCTGTGGATAGGGGCGTGCGGCTGGCCGATCTGCCTGTAGAGCGATGGACCTCGGTCATCCGCCCAAACATTGTACGTGATCAACCTTCTTCAAGGAACTTGAGTCTGTTGTGACTGATGGTTCTTTAGGAGGGAGTGTACCGAACTCTGCAGCTGGTGATCAAGCTCATGGAAGGGTCGTCGCTGGGGCGCATCATTCTGGTGAGTTCGGATCTGGCTGATCGTGGCGCTCCGACGACTGGACCTTATGCCACGGCTAAGTCCGCTCTTCAAGGCCTGGCCAAGGTCCTTGCGAGTGAACTGGCTCCGAAGGGCGTGCTGGTGAACATCGTGAAGCCCGGGCTCACTGCGACCGACCGCACTGTGTCTGGCCGCGTCCCGCAGCAGATCATCGATCACGAGACCAAGACCACACCAACCGGACGACTCGCCACTCCGGAGGAGGTGGCGCGCGTGATCGTCTTCCTTGGCTCTGCTACCAACGGGAATGCTACCGGTCAGAGCATCACTGTAAGCGGAGGCAAGTGACCTAAACTCTTTGGACAATTGTTAGTTGAGAGTAACTTGAATTCAATATCATGATGGCGATGTTGAACTGAAAGCCTGAGATTCAATCTTAGATGGAGTACAGCTCGTTGTGGAACTCGGTCTCAGCATTCTGGAACAGCCGGTTGGACTGGGCAGCATCCTCCATGAAGAGACTATCGCTGGTGGGCAAATGCGCGGGTGCTTCGCCACGGTTCATGTACCGGAAGAGCATGTAGCCCGCACCGATAAGACCTGCTGCAGCGCCAGCAGCACCTACGCTGCCGGCGACGGTACCCACTACAATGCCAGCAGTAGAACCTCCATTCAGTCCCGTACTGGCTGAGGCAGGAGAGGGACTAGCGGAGATGCTGGGCGTTGAGCTGGTTGATGGTAAAGGAGATGTAGAAGGGCTGCCGGATGGTGAAGGGATCGTGGATGGAGAAGCGCTGATCGAAGCAGAAGGGCTAGGCGACCCAGTAGCGCTTCCAGATGGTGAAGTACTTACTGAGGGTGATGGTGAGGCGCTGCTGGATGGGGAAGGGCTTGCCGACAAAGAAGGGCTGCTCGAGAATGATGGAGAGGCGCTTGGGGATGGCGAAGCGCTGATGGATGGCGAAGGACTGCTCGATGGCGTGGGACTCACTGACGGGGATGCGCTGATCGATGGCGAAGGACTGCTCGATGGCAAGGCGCTGAAGGATGGCGAAGGGGAAGGGCTTGCCGATGAAGAAGGGCTGCTTGAGAATGATGCATAGGCGCTTGGGGACGCGGAAGCGCTGGTGGATGGTGAAGCACTCACTGACGGTGATGCGCTGATGGATGACGAAGGACTCCTCGATGGCAAGGCGCTCGTGGATGGCGAAGGGCTTGGGCTGCTCGACCATGACGGAGAAGCGCTTGGGGATGCGGAAGCACTGATGGACGGCGAAGGGCTCACCGAAGGAGACACACTGGTTGATGGTGATGCGCTGATGGATGGCGAAGGACTGCTGGACGGCGTGGGACTCACTGACGGTGATGCGCTGATCGACGGCGAAGGATTGCTCGATGGCGAGGCGCTGCTGGATGGCGAAGGGCAGGTCGTGGCAGCCTAGGTGGAGAATCCAATCAGCACTCCTACATCTCTCCATGGATTTGTTGAAGAAAGACGCACCCCGTTAACGACACAGCAGCCAGTGATGTTGGTGATAATCTGGTTGTTGTTGTTTCCACATGTGCAAGTCTGACAGGGAGCTGGCGCCGCGCAGGCTACGCCTGGCGGACAGAAGTTGAATCCGCAGTTATCCGGTCGATCAGCTGGCGTCAAGATGGCATTCATCAGCATTCGTCTACATGTGTATTAGGTTAGCAGAGCTCTAAGAAGTGAGAGAGAGCGCGTGAGCGTACTGGCCGTTGATCAGCGTCGAGTCACTGGTGCTCTGCCAAGAATGCGCGGCAAGGAAGTAGACCATGCCGCCTGTCGTTTGGGATGTAAGCTTAGCAGCGGTGGACTTGAACATTCTACCTCCGGTGGTAGCGTTGGCCTTGGTGAAGTACGCCACACTGTACGCGTTGTTTGTGAAGAATCTGCAGTGTTGAGAGGATCAAGATGAGAAAGGTCATGAGGGTGACACCTTCTAAGGGCATGAATGAAGAATGGCGTACTGGTTCTCCACGAGATAGTCATTCGTTCCGGTGTAGTTGGTGGGAGGGTTGAGATGCCAAGCAGGAGTGTGGCCGTTGTTATTTCCGTTCAGGGATCCGATGAACTGCGCATAAGGAAGATCGGGATTGGGATATCCTAGAGTGGAATCCGACGGAACCGAATCTACAACGATGCCGTTGACCGTCATGAAGCCGCCACTGTATAGAGGGAGTGATAGGTTTAGAGACTGAAAGCAGGCAGAGTGGATTTCATCTCTCTTGTACCCTGCACCGCTGGATCCGGAAGCGTAATTCTCATAGCTGTCCACGGCAGCACACTGAACGTGGAAGTTACCTCCGCTCGCCACGAACGTCCTCACAGCGGGGTAGTACGTCGGTGCCACTGTGGCGTCCCACACGTAGTGAGGCTGCAGTGCAGCAAGAAAGCACGTCAGTTCATTTCCTAACGACTGATCCACACTGCCAGTGGGGTACCTCCGAGAAGAGAGTAAAGCAGGACGTCTGGTTGAGTGAACTCACGATCACAGACGTTCCTGAACTCTTGGGAGCGATGCTGTAGTGAACACCTTGGACGAGACCTATCCGAGAGGGTGAGCAACTCTAGGAAGGAATTCATCAATCAAGGAGTGAACAGACCTGCGGCGGTGAGCGTTGGCTGCTGCGTGTTCGCATTGCCCGCAATGTCGGAGAGAAGAACGTAGGGCTTGAACAGGAGAATGTGGCGCACGTCCACCGTCACAGCCTGCGTGAGGTTGTAGACCGCCACGGACGACATGTTGGCATGCCACACCGAGTACGCCTGGCTTGCGAACTGCTGGGGAATCACGAACGGCCCTCCGGCGAACGAGACCGATGCCGCGGTGGATGCCGAATTCCCCAACTAATGTATGCACATCAATCGAATAAGAAGAATGTCGATCAGCCGTCATCAGCAACATTCATCAGCCGTAGAGAAGTCAGTCCTCCTCGTCAAGAGGGAGGTACGTCGTACCTTGTAGGCTGTCGCGGTAAAGTCCACGCCGTCCTTGGCTTTGCCCGCTTTGATGGCCCAGTAGAGGGGAACGTTCTTGTAGAGAAGATAGACAGCCAGTCCTGTCGGAGTTAAAATACATCCGGTCAATCGTCTTTCAGGGTTACAGGTTGGTTGTCAGGGTACATTCCCTGGTGCCGTGACCATGGAAGAGCAGCAAGGGAAGAGGGAGAAGATCCGTACCGTAGCTTTGGAAGTTGAAGGTCCCGCTGGTGAGTTGGTTATTGTCCATCGCGATCACGAGGGAGCCTGCGGTGACCGACATCGGATTGGAAGGAGGCGAAGGGAGATCAGGGAATGTGCCGCAAGAGGCCATCCCTACGATCATGACAAGAAGGAGTATACAGGAGCTCAGAACGACGGCGATCTTCATCGTTGAGGCGGATTCTTGATGGTGATGGTAGTGGTGATGGTGTTGATAGTGTACAGTAATAGGAATGAGATAAAAGAACATACAAAGCCTTCAATTCTTTGATTCACACTTCCGTTGCCTGAGTACACGAGTCAAAACGCACACGTGTGCTAGGAGGTTGCCTTGGATTCCAGTGTGGAACCGCCTGCTGTCCGCGGTAACCATCAAATAAGTACGTCCTGTGCACGTGTTAGGTCGGGTGTATCTCCCATTGGTGTACATTCATGACTGGTGTTTGCTAACAGTTGCTACTGAGTGGTCAAACTTGCGCGGACCTAAAAGTTGGTGGTTATACTTTTCCCACATCTCGGCAGTGCATTCCTGGTTGCTGCGCCAGTCGGCAACAGCATAGCAGCTGGCCGTGCCTAACACCTTCCTCTCCGTTCGCACGCACCGCGTCTCCCGGAATCAAGATACCTCTGTGCTACAGCCTGTTCAATACACAGGAATATAAAGGAAAGGAAAAGGAAAAGGAAATCATGTTTCTCTCTGTGAAAGAAGAAATGCTTTTTCTTGACGTTTTTCCTCAATCCCAGGAAATGAAAGAAGAAAATCGACCAAGGTTTTTCGGTTTTCTGTGGGGTGTTTTTTTCGATTTTTTTATTGTACAAAAGCGTTATTGAAGAAACTGCGAGAAAATAAAACGTTGGCTGTTGGGAAAGGCCCGGAACGACCGTGAAAGTGCAAAACGAAAAAAAGAAAGAAAATGGCATTGAAACAGGGATAAGCTACGGAAATGCCCTTGGCCAATTTTGTGATTCTCGGCGTTTGGCGTTCGCCGAGGGCATGGCTTGAAATGCAGCTGCGGGGTCCGAACTCAGGGTTGAAAAAGAGGCACAAGGGAGTTTTGGATTCACCCACACTACACAGGTATCCCACGCACAGGCAGGCTGTGGATGCGGAGAGTCTCTGTCAGCACTCGTACTGTAAGCAGCACCTTCTCCACTGCGCGTCTGCCGAGGATTCGTTCCGTCGCCGCTTCCTCTCGACCTCTGCTTCTTGAGACCAACCCGACCACAGTCTCGGTCATCACTAGTACTCAACAATACTTGTCCACTGACAATAATCGCAGCAGCGAGGACCGAGAACATCATCAGGAAGAGCAGGCACTGACTGCGGAAGAAGAGATGGAGAAGAAGATAAAGCACGACAAGAAGAAGAGGAAGAAGCCAGAGGGCGTCCCTGTGACAAGCAAGCTGGTCTCGGCAGTACCGATCTCGCCGGACACCAAGCTGTTCCGATTCCAGATTCCAGCTGAACACGTTCATCTGCTGCGCACAATCCCGGCACCAGGTACGTGAATGAACTAGTCGGAGTTAGATACTACCGCCTCTGAACTCATCCCTTTCTCCGTTACTGCTAGTCGGTCACATCAGAGTGCAGACAATATTGCCTCCTCTTCCACACGATCCGACGACGACTGAGTTTCTCAAGAAACGTCCGTACACAATACTTCGACAATTTCCTGCATCGCCCTCCTCCGATCAGGATTCCACCGATGTGGTGCGTGAGAAGGACGCCTCATTCTTGTAGTGAATGCGCAGTAGGACTGAAGACATGATGGTTGTGCAGGACCCGCACATCCAGGTGATGGTCAAGCGCTACGACAGGTTCGGCATGAGCGCCTATCTCCATTCACTCAAGGAGGGAGACACGGTGCAATTAGAGTTGTTCAGCATCAACCCTCACGAGGAGCTTGAAGGCATACACCTGCGACATAAGCGTATTGGGATCGTCACTGCCGGTACCGCGTTGGCGCCCATGATCAACGTACATCGTTGCTGTCCCATTCCCTTCTGTACACTTGATTCACTCCTGCTCACTTGTGTTTAGATCATGCGCTCACTACTCCACAATGCGGAAGCTGATGGAACTCACATCACGCTTCTCTACGCCAATCGTCATGAAGAGGATATCCTTCTTCGCAAGGAGCTTGAGGACCTCTGGGAAGCCCATCCCACCCGCCTCACGATCTACTTCTTGCTCAGTCAGGTACGCTCACTTGGTCCCAACTGCTGGCATTTGAGCTTAACTTGGAATATCAATGTTGTCATCATCGCAGCCGAGGTCGGAGGAATGGGGACCACACACCTCACCGTACCAGCTTCGTGGACGCATCAACAAGGATATGTTCGCGCGAGTTCTTCCTCTGCCTTCATCAGGTGCGCCGACGTCGCAGGAGAACAAGGATGACCCGTTGGTACTGGTGTGCGGCCCAAAGCCCTTCAAGAAGGACGCGCTCCAATTCTTGGATGAACTCAAGTTCTCCCGTTCCATGTATTACAAGTTGTAGACTGACTTCTATCCATCATACTTCATGAATGTCATCGTTACATTCACCCTAGTACCGTGCACCTCGGCAGTGTGCGTACTTGTTCACCTTGTTTGTGGCTGAACAGACACATACATATGTATCGATTACTTATTGGTCCTATCATTCTACGAGGCCTCTCGTAGTAGGTCCCCAACAATGCTGACATGTCTCCTACTTGCATTCGAAGTAGTTCTCCTGCAAGGCATCATGCAGCCGGGCAAAGACGCCATCATGCCACGTCCTGAAATCCTTCCACTCCTCCTCGGGCATGGTGGCGGAGAGCATGTTCAGCCACCCACCCACGATCAGGTCGGCATAAGTAGCCCGTTCCCCTTCGAGGTACGGTCCGGTTTCGTGGATCTTCAACAGCTGGGCCAGTGACGTCAGCGCCTCCTTGAACGCCGCCTTGAGATGCTCTCTGGCCTCGCCCTTCACGCAGATATCATCCCAGGAGTTCAGATGTGCGCGCTTGACGAAGAGGGCCCTTGCGGCATCGGCCGTGTTCGGGTTGAAGGGGAGGTACTGCGCGACGAGCACCACATGGGCGGAGAAGGTGGCATCGACGTGCATGTTGAACCTTGCGTAGGCCTCGTGTTTGGACCCCTCGTTGGTAGTCAGGGGTGCGAAGAATGCCGTGTCCTTGTTCGGACTCTCGTAGTCGAGTCCAGTGTGGGTGGAGTCCGGAGGGAAAAGGCAGCCGCCTGAGCCCGGGAACGTGTCCTCGAGATAGTTGGCAATGTCGAACGAGTCACCAATGACCTTGCCTGAGGCCTGGTCCTGTAGCATGGGCAGCGTGTAATAGTCAGAGCCATCGTCCAGCTTACGGGTGGCCGGGCAGCTGAGCCCCTTGCGCACGTCAGGAATGTCGAGGATGTCGACCCAGGTTGTCTTGAAAGGTACACGTTTGAAGCTGAGCGCGAGACGGGCCTTGGAAGGATTGGGCGCGTAGGAGCGGGGTTCTAAGGGTGAAGAGATGTCGTAGAAGATGAGGGGGAGGGAGTCTGTCATTATTGTTGAAGGAGGTGGCAGGAGTGGCAATGTTGGTGTGTTGTAGTAGTTTGATCGTTTGGAGTTAGAGCAGGTTAGGAAAACTTGTAGAACGACTTTAGCAAGGGCCCAACCCAAAATCATAAAAATCAAACAACAAACTGACAAGCACCAATAAGGCACTTCCAAAGTTGGCGGAAATACCTTGGAAGGTGCCTGTACCTCGGCTTCTCGCCCAGATAGGGAATCCCGGGATGACTTGGTTCATTCGAAACCATTCTCGACGTTTGGAACAAATACCAAATTCTGAGATCGTTTCTCAAAATATCCTAACGTTTGCGAAAAGATTTGGGATAAAGGAAGATCGCGCAGCGAAGATGGTGGAAGTGGTGCCACTGGAGTTGTGGCAGTGCGTGTTCGATTGGATCGAGACGTGGGACCTCGGCCCTGTGGGACGCGCGTGCCGTCACTTCTACCTCCTCACCCAGCAGCAGCTCAGCCAGCGCCGAAAATCTTTCGAAATGCGTCGTGCGTTCATCTGTTCCCGAATTAAATCAAAATATACAAAAAAAAGCCAAAAATGGAATATAAATAATAAAAATCAAATAAAAGGAATTTTTAACGCGATTTATCATGCACGATTGGAACTGACTGTAGCATGCGGAATTGTGTCTGATGGTGTTGATCACACAGTGGCAAATGGCCAGGTATGCTGGCGGTACATGCCGTGCGTGGGTTCGCCGGCGCCCAACCTGCAGCTGTACGGATACCATCACATGATGTAGTGATCACGCTGATCAATGTATGGGGAATGTGGATATAATGTAGGGAAGATCTACGAGCAGAGGAAGAAGACGAGAAGCTGCGGGACTACTTTGCCCATTCCTTGGCTATGTGCTATCGGGTTCCTCAACTTCAAGATCCGCTGCAGTACAGGCTTACCATCAATGCGATTGAAGGAGAGCGTGCAACTAACGTAGTTCACTGTGTAGTGACGTCAGCGGATTACTACTAGCACGCTACGGAGGCTCGTTCTATGTCGGCGGCAATGTTTTCGACATGCTATTCTCACCCGCGCTCTTCATGTACAAGTTTGGTACCAGCATGTCCGGACTCCTTGGTATTAGCATCGTGTGCTGAGTGGAGGTGACAGACAGCGGCACATGGCAGCGTGCGGATACGGAGAGGGAAGGCCAATGGACACCTGAGCGCAGATCCTTTGCTTCAATGCATCTCATCAACAACGGCACAAAGTTTCTATTCTTTGGAGGACAGGTTAGTCACAATTGCAGCACTTTGATCATTTACAGTGAAGCTGACGTGGGTAGTCCAGTACCGCAACCGGTTCGGACTTCCCTTGGAAGGCCACCCAGAGGGATGGAAGTTCTTCAACGACGCCTTTCTTTTCGATCTGCAAACACTTCAGTGGTCAAAGTTGACTTGTCGAGGGCCCATACCCGAGTGTCGAGTTGGTCACAGGTTATACATGCCTTCAAGACATCATCGCGATGCTTGCGGTTGACCTAATTCCCTCCAGATCGGTGATCATTGGCCACAAGATGTGGATGTTCGGTGGCACCTATTTGGATAACGATTTTGTCTATCACTATTTTAATGATGTGTGGACTCTTGACCTCGGTTCGCTCCCCAAGCCAAGCGCAAGAAGAGTTCGACCGTCCAGCTAATCGTGTTCATGCATCAGACACATGGCAATGGCAAAAAGAAGAGATAAGCGGAGACATCCCTATTGCAAGGCAGAGTCATTCTCTGTGCAACATACCCAACACCAAGTGTGCAATCCTGTTTGGAGGAAACGCTGATGTATTAACATCCAAGCGGGATCTCAATGATTGTTACATTCTTGATACAGGTACAAGCTTACTCAATCATGTCTTCTGATAGCGCTTACTCACTGCGAAGAACAGAGCACAGAACTTGGACAAAGCTGGAGCCTGCCAACCAGGCTCCGGGAAGTGTTCCCTGTGGCCGATGGTGTCACAGCGCATTTGTGATCGGACAGCACATGGTACGAGACTCTTTCAGAGTTATTATATTATAACTGCAGTACGCTGACAAGATGGCCAGGTGGTTCTGGGAGGATTCTCCCGAGCCAAGGACTCCTCCTTGGCGATTGGAACATTGTCTGTTCTACATATCGGACGGCGAGAATGGCAGATGCACGAGATACGCTTTCATCCGAACTCGCTAGTCCATTTCTCCTCCAACCAAAGAACACAGATACTTACCAGCCGAGTGGCCTTTCATGCTGCAGCTATGGGCATGGAACAGATCTTCCTCTTTGGCGGTACCTCAACCATGTTTATTTCTTGCGTGATCAAGCCAGTTTTGTGTGCTAAGTGATGCAATGATGATGGGACGAAACAGGTACCAAGGACCATGGCCTCTTCGTGCTGGAGTAGCAAGTGTAGCCACAACCAAGCCGCTGTTTCGTCGAGATGATCAATCCTCTCTGTGTCACAAGACTTCAGTTGAGGCGTAAGGTAGTGAAGAAAGTCTGGCTATCCTCACTCGTCTCCTCTTCTTCCTCCTTCACGAGCTCCTTGCCCTTGTCGCTTGTCGTTTTTCTTCTCTTGACCTTAGCGGACGGATCGGTCTCCAACGGCACGTTCTGTTCCTCCTCGTCTGAGTTGTCTGCACGGCTTCGCTTACGCTGCTCTGGCGACGTCAAGCCTCCTTCCTCGAATACGTGTGCAGGTTCCTTCTCCTCCTCCATTCGGCTTTCCATCAGTGTTGCGATTGTCTGCTCATCTTCATCAGTGCCCAGGCGAATGACTGGATTATAGTGATTGCCGTTGATGTAGACAATCTTCCTCTCGTCACGAGACTGAGCATTGCCTATGATGCTGTGGCGTTCGAGGTAGGGTCGGCCAGCAGAGGCACCACGCGAGCGCGTATTGAGGAAGAGCACAGAAACGTTGACACTTCGACTCAGGCAGTACGCTGTGGTGAAGTCGTCGCCGAGCCACTCGCCAGCTCGCCGGAACTTCTCCTGCCAAGCCTGGGCGGCCTTCTGCGAACGAATGTGTGGCCACTTCAGTGTGCGCCAGTTCGCCAGGACCCAGTCGCAGGTGGCCGTGCGGATCTCATCTTGGTCACGGCCATCGTCACACGCCAGTTTGAGTGTATGCAGCAGACAGTTGCCATCACCCGGCACCGGGATCATGTCGGCGTCATCTGCCTCAAGCAGGCGGCGCACACAAGCACTCTGATCATCCGCTGCCGGATCCACAAGAGGCTGGATGTGACGAGCCGCCGGTGTCGGCTTAAGTGTTGTCTTTCTATACTTCCTCTGGAAGCTGAACTGGCCTGTAAGATACATATGAGCGACACTACAAGATCATGTAAAGATCAATTCCTTGCTTACCAGGAGTGATGGGTTTGCTTGCGTTGGGGCGCTTGCCACTCCAAATCTTAGCTGGGGATACAGCAAAGGCTGCCGTCTGGAACGAGACACGCCCAGCTGCCGCAAGCTGCTCTTGCAGATGCTTCTCGGCCTCCAGACATTCATCCGTCCATCTGACGCTTGTGGATTCGGGCAGGCTCTCAGCCCAGAGCTGATCATCATCGAGGAAAGAGCACCTAGTCTGCGCGCCAGTGTTGAGATACAGCGGAGCGATCTGATCCTGCACGTTGCATTCGTAGTTGTTGGGATAGATCTTGAAGATGCGGTTATAAACGTAGGCGCCTCGGCACACGGATACGCTTGATATCAACGTGGTAGGGCGCAATCGCGCTAGCACCTCGTCCCTCACCACACCGGGCATTTGCATGGCTAACTGGACCAGTCGGCTCACTGAGTCCAGAGGAGTAGCCTGTCCAGTCTCGCCAGTGTTGGTCGACTGACTGATCGCCTTGACAGACTCGAGCTCATCCCAGAAGTCATCAAAGGCAGTGTGCTCCTCGAGCGTAGGCTTGAATTCGTCGAATGAATGGGAGGCGTTCCTCACCTTGGTACGGAGGTCACGCCTATTGTTGTTGAGCATTTCGGTGCACTGCTTCAGATGGGCTGTTGTTTCTTGGTCAAGTATCCTCTTAAGTGCGAGGAGCATTCGGGCATAGGTGCAGGGAAGCAGCGCAAGTATCTCATCGCCCATCTGATACACATAGGGAATCCCATCGGGGAGGCGATAGTAACTGCACATGAGTCAGTACAACATCGCAGAGCCAGTGCAATCAAGAATAATCCACGTACTTTGGAAAGTCTGCAGATTCAATGAACTCCTTACCCATCTCCAAGTAGACCGCTGCGCTCAGACATCGCCGGGTCTGCCCCGGAGGAGAGTCCTCTGACTTGACAGACTTCGCGGAGGGTAAGACCATGAGGACTGTGTACTCGCTCCACTGGCCACCGTTCAACAACAGCTCCTGGTATTCATCACGCTGAGAGGAATCGATCACGAGGAACTTGATGTGATGCATTCTCTCCATTGTGTCAAACAGGAGCCTGTAATCACTGCTGCGCAGCGCGCTGGCGTACGGTATCTAAGGTTAAGGCCAAGGGACACCCAGATCAGAGTGTGATCAAGCTTCAGTGGAAATGGTTCAAACGCACCTTAGACACGATAACGAGGGGAGCAAGAACGTTGTCTTCCTTTCGCTCCATACGGGCTTTGTGTGTATCGATGAGACGACGAGTGTTTGAGTTCATGTGGAAGTGGATTGTTCGAGTCTGTGGCAGAGCAATCTCGATTACATTATCGGCCAAGTTTTCGTTCGTGATCCAGTCGCGCTTCCTCGGCTGTCTGCAGCATTCTTGAGCAGACATCGGCGCTACCTCACAACTTGGCGGTGATGGTGGTTGACTCGTGTTACGTCTGTGTGGTAGTGATGTCATGTGAGAGATGAACATGCAAAACATAAGTACTCGTTCCTTGGAGCGTACCTTAGTCTTTTGCTCTTTGAGCGCTTCCCTGTAGGTGTACGACGGCCGGCAGGTGTAGTAGCAGCGCGGATCATCTGTGGGAGGGGAATGTCCTTGGAGAGTTCAGTGTCTGTACGCTTTCGATACCTGGGCAGAGTTGTCAGACGACAGCCAACACAGCACCTATCTTAAAGCAAAACGTACGTCTTCACTCGAGTGCGGATGGTGATGATAAGTCTTTCGACGAGATGTACCAGTCCTTGTTTGCGTACTGCAGATTTCTTGTTGCTGGCCATCACCTTCAACTGCCTCTTGACCTCTAGGAGGAAGGCATCCTTGAGCGTAACTTGAGTCCACCGGTCCACTTGGGAGCTCAGACTGGAGCGCAGCGCACTTCCAAAGAGCACCGCGCATAGTTGCTCGCTCACGCCATGAACGAAGTTGCGCCACTTGTCGTCGATCGTCGTTGCATCCGCCGTAGTGCACAGAAGCATGCGTCGGGAACTAGCTTCTCCATTCAGTATACTCGCCAGATGGTTCTTGACTTCTTGAAGGAGCTTCGAGCACTCTCCCACTGCTGCGGCCTTCCACTCTCTCAAATTGAGTTCGCAAAAGGAGCGGAATAGCTCGACGGCAATCTGGACGCCCTCTTCATTCCTCTTCGCGCGAGCACTGATCGGCGCCGTTCCCTGTTCCGAGTTATGATCTGGTTGAATGGCCTCGGCATCCTCTGTGATAAGATGATCCTCGCACAGAATGGCGCGCATAAGGAGATGAAAGATATTGCACTGCTGTTCGACGATGTCGTCGACGAGGTCGTTGAGCGCAACACGTATCTCTGCTTGAATATTCCCGATCAGCCTTATGCGGCTGAAGTGCATCTGTATGCCGTGCATGCTTATATCTTTGAGATCCTCGACGTCATCAAGGTAGCTGTTGAGAGCGTCCCTGACGAGGGTATCGGTCGTCTGCTCAAGGTCACGCAGAGCCGAACGAGCTCGCTTAGGGATTATCTGATCCAACTTTTTCGAGTTGCGTTCGGTGATCCAATCAACCCCGTGGCTGAGCTTGTTCCTATCGATGAACTGCAGCGTCAGAGCCTTTATGAGGTACAGATACCGCGAGTACCCCGCAATCACCGTGTTGTTGGTCTGTCGCAACGCCAGATCCACGAGTTGTATTTGCACTGAAGGGTCGTTCAAGTTCTTTCCTGCTGGAACGATGAGCAGGTGACGGCCCAGCTCAATAAAGAGTCGTTTCTTCGTCTCCCTGTCCATCTTGGGACAAACTTCTGTGTCCCTGCACACAACGCCAAAGTTAATGAATATGGATATGTACTTCCATTCGTCATCAAGATGATACCTAGCCGCCCTGTTGAGCATGTCAAGATTGGCACGCATGTGGTCGCCTTCACAAAGCTCCTCGCAATCTTCGTGTACTATGAGGACTGGCGGTTGTTCGGGATGACTGAAGCAACCCATCTTGTTCAGAGCCTCCAAGTTGATTTCGGTCAGGAAGCGACTCTGGAAGACTGGACATATCGCACTGACATCGGCTAGAATCGGACGCAGGTAGAGTTCCATTATACCGTCGTGGCCAACGCACTGTTGCAATACCCCACACAAAAGTCAGTATGAATGTGAGTGAGCTCTCTTCTACAGGTCAGAGCGTACATCAACGAGAACGAAGCTGCGGTTGGAAAACCAATTGGCCTCGAATCGAATGTGACTGATGGCCAGTTCCTGCGGAGTTGGTAGCTCGCGATGCTTGCGGAGTGCGGTGAAGCGCTTCGCCAGGTGCTGAGAGATGTAGCGCGCCCGCTCGGGAGCTGAGGTTAGCGTGGCGTAGGCGGGATCCATTTGGAAGAGGGTGGCCACTGAAGGCGGTGCTGGCAGGGACTTCCCAACTCCGCGACCTACGAGGAATCCTTCGAAGTCTTGCATCTCCTTGAACAGCGGCCGTTTCCTGAGCAGTTGCTCCACGCGGTGAAGGTACTCATCGACCGTGGGCAAGTACACGATGGTCACCTCGAGCTCCTTGTCGGGATTGTAGACGGCTTTCTGCGGATAGACTGTGACGTGATCTCTGGTCTTGACCGGTGATACGTAGAAGGGCATCTTGCCTTGGCCTTGCGGATACGACAGCTTGTTGACGAGCTCGGTCTTTCCCAGACCAGGTTCACCTACTACAGCGACAGTGATCGGCGCACGTGAGCGCTCCATCTCCGCTTCGGCCGCGCGAAGTGCTGCCGATGCCTCTTCGACAATTATGTCGCACTCTCTCAGCTCCCTTTCAACTTCCTGCAGTGCTCGCCGTATCTCTGTGTGCGTGATAATAACAGGTGTCGATATCAACAATCGTATAAACACTTGCATGAAAGAGAGGCACATACGTCCTACGAATTCCGCCTTGAATGGAGCACCATGCACCATCGGTGGAATAACCGATGATGGGGACGAACTTGACGCAACAGGGCCACACTCTTGATTGAAGGGTGCGGGAAGTTCAGAGATCGGAGGTGCAGGAGTGTATGGAGGTTCCGGAGCGGAAGTGCTTGACGACGATGATACCGCTGAGAAGGAAGTCAGAGTGCCTTCGCACAAGCTTACCAGAAAGTCGTGGAGAGCAAGCGCTTCAGCCTTTTGAGACTGACGAAGATAACCGAGCAGCGCTTCCATCGGCACCACCACAGTGGATCGCGTGGCTCCTTCCGTCAAGAAGTGCCGTAGTGTTTCGATGGGAAGAGGGCTCTTCATCCCAAGCACCAAGCCCAAGTCCAGCTGACTTACGTACATCGGTTGGCCACAGAAATCTTTGCAGGCATACACACAGAGTCTTGATCAGCAATCATCACCCGGGTACACCTTTTTCGACGAAACCGCATCAGTACCTGGATCTTCCTCACCATAGTACAAACGCAGTGTTCTGCCATTATAGTCTATCTTCTTCCATGGCAGTCCGATCTGCATGCATATATACATCAAGCATCATTCAACACTACTTCCTCCTTTTGCCTATCGAACATTTCACCTTCATCATCACCGATCACGTACAAGACGATCCTTCTGATAGGAAGTAATAGCGTCCATGTCGCTAGCAAGCTGGTTGCCGATCGCTATTTCTCCTCTCGGAAGCAGGCTGGGTGTCTTGTTGCGTGCGTTGCGTCACGCGGTCTACGTCGTAGTCACACTGGAGTGTACGCACCTTTTAAATCAGGCCTTGGTCCCTGACTGCGGCCGAAACTCGCCCGCATAGCTGGCCAGTACGCGAGCCGGCCAATTCCCTAAGTCATTTTTGGCGGGAAAATAGCATTAGGCCATCTGCCCAAATGGGCTAAAGAGGGGTGTCGTACGTAGGGGCATTTCAACGCAAATCCGCCGAACAAAATCCAACCACGCAGGGAGCTGAGAAGAAAGAATAAATTGAGCTGGGTCGAAAATTGCAAATAAATAACATGTTTTATAACCTACTGAGCAATTATTTTTCCTTTTGCTGCCTCAAGCTCCATTTGCGTGACGTGTGCTTATGGAGAGGTTACGATGGGACAAATTCAAAATTTATTTTAAAGATTCTTCTTGGTACTAAATTTCATGCAGTTTGGGATTTTTGATCAAAAAATCAACATACATAAATTTGAAACTGTTTTGGGATAATTGTGAAATTCCGAAATCGTTTTGCGGAACTTACGTTTTCAGGAAACCGGTTTTGCCTCTCCACCAAAACAATCACAGAAAACAGGGACTCTATCAACAAGCAAGGTAGAGAGAAAGATGGAGAAAGGAACGAGTAGTACCAAGGCCGGCTCACTGGAGGGTCTCCCGGAGGGCGCCCTCACGCACGGTGCTGGCTCTTTCCGCCTGGCTGACGGTCGCTTTGGCTACTTCGCTCTTGTACCTCGACTACCTCTTTTAAGAGTTTTTCCTTTTCCTTTTTATCTTTCTTTTATCTTTTATTTATCTTTTTATTTACATTTGCTTGATTTTTGATATTTTTGATATTTTACTGATATTTTTGTTGTCGGGTAAAGGCCAAGGGGAATACGTTCCCGAGTGTGGGACAGAAGACTGGCCGAGCCGCAGCACCCAACGCGGGCACCGTGGAGGACTTTGCCGCGCGGCACGAGCAGAATCCTGCTCTCCTGCGTCAACTGCGGAATAAGGGTAAGTCGCCCGCGTGCATTGAACAGCTGTGAACGATCACGATTCCAAGTAGAAGTGAAGTGAAGAAAACTGATAGTGTGAGCATGACGCTCGTTGCTCTGCAGTGCGCAAGTGCGAGGGATGTGGCAAGCCTGTGGCGTTCACGCTGCCCTTCTGTAATGGCTGCGGACGGGATCTCTCATCGACGCCCATCTCGTTCACCAACAATGTATTTGTAGGATTCGTCTACGGCATCGAGAAGGGTAACGCCATCAATACCAGTTGGCTAGTCATGACGATTATGTACTAACTTGACTGTTTTTTATCAAAGGTCCGTTCCCTCTGACGGTGTCACTCAGACACGAGGACGAAGAGACCCTGGTGTTTGATGATCTCCTGGCTCTTACTACGTGCCATCTGAATGCTGTCCCAACAACTGCCTACATCCCTGACTGGCGCTATCTTCTCAAGTCGCCAGAACAGGGTCTGGCGCTCATTAATGGTCTCTTTGCTCGCTGCTGGGCGGTACAGTCGCTTGCCATTCTTGGATCCACTCATCGTTTCTCACTTTACAGCCTCGTTAGATCGTAGAAGAGCAGTTCTATTCGAATGAAGCTTGGCGGAACAAGATACTGAAAGGCAATTGGGACCTTGAAGCACTGAAGAAGCATGTCGCGTCTGGCTTCAACTACCCTCCGTCGCAGTATCAGCTTCACCTTCAATTCATGTTGCCGCCCTTCCTTCCCTTTCAGTACGCTCAATACCTTCAAGGTAAGCACACCTTTTGTGGACGGGCGCTATGTGGTTTCTCATCTTTTCTCATGTGACAGGTGTGCACTTTACCTACGGAAGGTTCTTCCCTATCGAGTACGTTCAGGCAGTCTTGAAGTTGAACGAGCCTCTAGCTGATGCCGAGAACATGTCTATTGAAGACGTGATGGCACACTTTAAAAGTACCCACACAACATATTATCAACACGATGGACATTCATCTTACAATCAACTGCAGGCAAGGGTGTGAGCTACGATGAAATGCATGCTCAATGTTACGCTCGCTATGGCAGCACCCATGAGACACTGAGCAACTGGAAGCGCGAGGATTTCGCTGGCGTTGGAGTCGTAGGCGGTGGGGCAAGCGAGCAGATCTACAGCTTCGCTGGTGAGGAGCAAACACTGGAACTCAGCGACAAGGACCCCAAGGCAGCCCAGGCCGCGGATAAGCTTTCCCTGCAGAACTATGGCCGTCCCTACACTGACGAGGGCAAGCCCCGGGGCAGCTACTATGGCCATGCTAAGCACTTCCCCCATTCCTTCCCAGATTTCTAGGAGT
>CDEZ01020810.1:0-50563 GCA_000826365.1 Acanthamoeba royreba
AACAGCACAGGCACTGTCATCGTCTTCACTGGCTCTCTCGTTCTCAATGGCGGCAGTCATGTGTGCGGCTGTGGCGTCAACAATGCACCAGCAGTGATTCAGATCTCGCCAGGAACAACAGTGATCTTCAACGGCGGCAACTTCACTCTGACGTCAGGAGTTTCAGTCATCGGTTCCGGCACACTCATCATCCAAAGCAACGTCAATGTCATCATCTCCTACACGACGATCGGAACGGTCTTGATNGTGAGGGACAGCGCCAACGTGGCATGCGGCACCAACACGACGCTCAACGGTCTGCAGATGTACAACACTTCGGTGGTCTCATTCGTGGACTGCTTCGCATACTCGATCTCCACCGTCGATCTCTTTGGCGGTCGACTTGTGGTGACTGGCTGCGCAGAAGTGATCATTGTGGTTCGCATCACAATCATCGGCGGTGTTCTCGTGGTCGATGGCAAGACGACATGTCAAGGCGGTCTCATTCTCATCGGTCCTGGCACGCTGATCAGTGGCACAGGCACAGTGGTGAGCACAGGCAACTTGGTGTGGAGCAGCGGCACAGTGATCATCGTGCAGATCCAGCTCCAAGGCACTTCGATCATCAACGGCACTGCTGTGAACCTGAACTCGACACACCTCATCAACTCGGGCTCTTTGCAATGGACAAGCGGGTCGATCATCCCGTCATCAGGCGCCATCATCGAGAACTCAGGCAACTGGTCTTGTTCAGGCAATGGTCTGGTCATCCAGCCGGGAGTCTTCATCAACATCGGTATCCTTGTGATCAATGGCGGAACGGTCACTTTCGAGATCTTCCTCAACAGCACAGGCACTGTCATCGTCTTCACCGGCTCTCTCGTTCTCAACGGCGGCAGCCATGTGTGCGGCTGTGGCGCCAACAATGCACCAGCAGTGATTCAGATCTCGACAGGAACAACAGTGATCTTCAACGGTGGCAACTTCACCCTGACGACAGGCGTTTCAGTCATCGGCTCTGGAACTCTCATCATCCAAAGCAACGTCAATGTGGTCATCTCCTACACGACGATCGGAACGGTCTTGATTGTGAGGGACAGCGCCAACGTGGCATGCGGCACCAACACGACGCTCAACGGTCTGCAGATGTACAACACTTCGGTGGTCTCATTCGTGGACTGCTTCGCATACTCGATCTCCACTGTCGATCTCTTTGGCGGTCGACTTGTGGTGACTGGCTGTGCAGAAGTGATCATTGTGGTTCGCATCACAATCATCGGAGGAGTTCTCGTGGTCGACGGCAAGACAACATGCCAAGGCAGTCTCATTCTCATCGGTCCTGGCACGCTGATCAGTGGCACAGGCACAGTGGTGAGCACAGGCAATTTCGTGTGGAGCAGCGGCACAGTGGTCATTGCGCAGATCCAGCTCCAAGGCGCTTCGATCATCAACGGCACTGTTACCCTAGCCAACGGTTGTCACCTCATCAACTCGGGTTCCCTTCAGTGGCAGTCGGGCACGATGTATCCCAATGGCGGCTCTATCGTCGAGAATACGGGCACGTGGCAGGTCAGCAGCTCAGTAACAGTGATCATGCAGGTGGGAGTCTTCATCAACAGTGGCACCGTTATCGTATCGAGCGGTAGCGTCCAGATCTGGGCCTACTTCAACAGCACGGGCACCGTACAGGTCATCATCGGTACCATTGGGTTCTACGGCGGCGGACACGTGTGTGGATGTGGAAGTGGTGGAGTGCAAATTGGCTCCGGCAGCACACTCGAGCTCGTCGAAGGCAGTTTCATCTTCATCGACATTATCATCAACGGAACCGGCTCGCTGGTTGTGCGCAACGAAGTGACAATCGTCACCACCAATACCCAGCTGGCCATAGGATCGGGCGGCAGCATAGTGATCAAGGACAGCGCTAACGTGACCTTCGGCGCGGGAACTAACACAACCGGCAACTGCGTCCCAATCAAGACCTACAATGACTCCACCATTCAGTGGCCTTCCTGCTATGTGTACAGCTTTGCAGCGCTCGAATTCAACGGAGGCAATCACGTGGTGAGTGCTTGCGCTCAGCTTGTAATCGTCGTCAACGTACAAGTGGTGAGCGGAGTGCTAGTCGTCGACGGCAGCCTCACCACAGGCGCGACCTCAACCGCGATCCTCGTCGGCGGTACTATCAGCTGCGGCGGCACGATCTCGATCGGAGGTTCGTGCAGCTGGCAGAACTCGCAGCTCTCAGGCGGTGGCATTATCTGGCTGGGCGGTTCTACCGTCATCACGGGACCGAGCGACAAGCAGTGCAACGGACCGACGCTCATCAACACGGGCACCGTGCAGTGGCAACAGGGCACGGTGGTCGTCATCGGCGGCTCTTCGTTCCAGAACAATGGCACCTTGGTCATCGGCGTTGTGGCCAGCTGCAGCGTAGCGTCCAACTTCTTGGTGCTCACCGACCAGAGTGTAGCGACCAGCGGATGCCTCACGACCAGAGCCGAGGCCTCGTTCATCAACTTCGGCACGGTCACAGTGAACTGCTACGTGAGCTTCATGATCGCCCTGTCCAACGAGGGATCCATCACTGTGAGTAGCAGCGTCATTGCAAGATTCGAGAGACGCGCGCAGAGCACGTCATCGCTGATGGTGGTACAGACGGCCAGCGTGGTCCTTGCGGCCGACATCTGCTTCACGACTGGATCTCAGATCGACTGCGGAGGCAGCCTCACGGTGAATAACAACTCTACGACGGTAGTCTCGGGCTCGTGGAACGTCAACACAACGCACGTCACCGACGGCGGATGCGTGCAAGTGACCGTGAGTGCGGGACCCATCACATTCCGTTCCGTAGTGCAGATCAACAGCGGTTGCCTCAACGTGAGCAACCATAACGTGACTCTCCCCGGAAGAGTGACCATTGACAATTCCTCGAACGTGATCAGCGACGGAGGACGTGTCGATTGCAACGGAAGTGTGTCGATCAACAGCTCCATAATCAGCGGCTGCGGTGGCGAGTTCGTCATCGGGCAAAACACGCTCGCCACCATCAATGGCAACGGTCTTACGCTCCAGTGCATCCACTTGATCAACAAGGGCACTGTGGAATGGCAGAGCGGCGTGGTCGATCTCCAGGCCAACGCCTACATCACCAACGATCTCACTGGCCTCTGGACATCGAGCGGTTCGGCTCAGGCCATCACTTGCGGATGCCGCGGAGCCATGTCAAGCACTTCGCCCTTCTGGAACTATGGCCGCGTGGAGCAGAGCGCGACGAGCACCGTAGTCGTTGAAAGCCACGTGATAAACGAAGGCTTGATCACCGTCATAAGCGGCAATCTTGGCCTTCAGCAAGGTTGCGAGCAGATCAACGCAGGTCTTCACCTGGGCGGTGGCAACGTGGTCACCTACGTCCCAATCGTCAACGGTCTCGGCTCGTCCATCTCTGGTTCGGGTGTGGTAGTCGGAACCATCGTCAACAGCGGTTCTATTAAGCCAGCGGGCGCTGCAGGAGGCAAGCTGGTCATCGACGGCAACCTTTACCAGACACCGACAGGCGTGCTCGAGTTCGAGATCGGCGGACCCGCGCCTGTGATTGACTACAACGTCATCGACTGCAAGGGCACTGTGACCAAGGATGGCTGGATCCACGTTGTGCTTGTCAACGGCTACCAGCCCATCACCAACACGTCGGCCTCTCTCTTCTACACGGTCATCACCAACAGCCCCAGTTCGAACGGCCAGTACAACGGTGTAGGATCGGAGAACTTCCAAGGCTCGTTTGTGCTCTATGACAATACCACGAGCACGTCCGTCACGTGGAACCCCGCAGCGCCGTCATCCCTTTGCACCAGCATGTGCTCTCTCCGTGGTACCTGCAACAACGGGGAGTGCCGATGCAATCCTGGCTTCACCGGATCGGATTGCTCGCAGCCGCTCACTCAGTGCCCCAACTCGTGCTCCGGCCATGGAACCTGTGTGTCCGGAGTGTGCACATGCCAAGGAGGCTATTCCGGAGCCGATTGCTCGATCGCACCGCCGACATGCTCTGGAGGCTGCTCTGGCAACGGCGTGTGCGCGGCCGCCGGCGTTTGCGTGTGCGGCGTGGGCCACAGCGGAACAGCATGCGAACAGAACGACAATGGCGCACTCTGCTCAACGACCGGATGCGGCGGCAACGGTATGTGCGGCAGTGACGGAATGTGCGTGTGCGAGAGCGGATGGAGCGGCAAGACCTGCGACGTGAGCACGTCATGCCCCAACGAGTGCTCAGGTCACGGCACGTGCAACGCCAATGGCGAGTGTCAATGCGATCCATCTTGGCACGGCTACGACTGCAGCATGCCTGCAAACGACTTCTGCCAGATCTTCGGCGACCCTCATGTGGTGACGTTCGACCAGAAGTCCGCGTTCAGCTTCCGCCGGAAGGGCGACTACGTCATCACCCGCACTAAGCCCCAACATACCGCGACCAACAATTCCAGCACCATGACGAAGCGGGCTGCGCAGGGTGTGGACAACATGATTCTGCAAGGCCGCTTCGATCAGTGCTTCGCCAACGCCTCCTGTCTCACCGTCGTTGGTCTCCGGCTGGTGGACTACAACGAAACCTACCTCATCTACCCCGACTCGGCGACTACCCTCACAGTAGCGCTCAACGGGCAGACACTTCCGCGCGTCAACAACACAGTGAACTACACCTCCCCTGAGTCTGGTACGTTCGTTAACGCCAGTATGACATACGTCCTTTTGGTGCTTCCCAGCGGCCTTCGCGTTCGCACTGCTCTGTTGATGTCGAATGGATTGCGCTGGCTCTCGGTCACCATCGGCACGCCAAGCCAATACCCAGATCAGCTCGAGGGCCTGTGCGGCGAGAACAGCGTGCCTCCGGGCTTCGGTCTTCAGTGCCCGAGCGGCATCACCTATTACAACCCTACCGCGACGGAGGCTGACGCCTTCTCTACCTGTTGGGACGTGGAACAGTCGTGCCATTGCGGCTGTGGATGCTCGGTGATCCCGCCCTCCGTACCCAGCGTCACACCTGGCGGTACCCCCGGAAGTGGCACCGGATCCGGCAATGATGGTTCGGACCAATGTCAGATCACTACCCTCGATCCCAACACTATCGGCAAGTGCCAGCAATCGCACCTGCCTCCGACGTTCTGGTATGACTCCTGCATGAACGACTACAATGTGACGGGCGGCTTGAACGACGCTACGATCCTCACGGGTCAAGCCTGGCTCGAGTACTGCGAAGTGAGCGGCAACATGAACAACGACACCCAGTACCAGTTCTGCCGCGAGTTCTGCTCGCTCCACGGCCAATGCGTGAACGGGCAGTGCGTGTGCGAGCCTGGATGGACTGGCCCCGGCTGCTCCGTCCAGGTGGGCTCATCTTCTGACGACGTCGGCGCCATCGTCGGCGGTACCATCGGTGGTGTGCTTGGTCTTGCAGCTGCTACTGGCGCGTGCTGCTGCGCCGGCGCTGGCGCGTTCTTCCTGGCCCGCTTCTGGCAACGCAAGCGCTTCCCAGAGGAAGACACCGAACTCGTCGACATTCCACCGCAGACGGCCTTCAATGAAGTCACCTCTACCGGCCCGCTCTTCATTTCCAACGCTGCCCACATGGAACTCTAGGCGAGGTGCCATCAAGGGAGTTTCTTCACGAAGTTTGCCTTCACTCCCAAGTCTTGTACTTGATTTAGCTTTGGCAATAATTTTGTGTTTCTTTCGTACATGCAAGACTGCAGCCACAGCTATCACTGATAACTTATGTGACTTAGTGGGGGTAGGGGATGGGCTGGCGTAAGTCCTTCTTCTTCAGGTTGCGTTCGCGCCAATTGTGGATGGCAGCTCCCACTTGGCCCGCATCCTTTGTATCGACCAGTTCACCCAAGAAGTAGATGCCTGCCAAGGGTGTAAACAATAGGGATTATGGATGATAGGTATGGTGAAGGGGAGATCTCCAACGTACTCTCTGCGATATGAGGTAGAGAGAAGCACCAGTACAGGCTCATGAGAGGGTTTATGAACAGCTTAGAGTTGAAGGTACGCCTTTTGGTGGCTTCGCGATGGTAATTACCGAAGTGTCCCTCAACAGCTGTCGAATACAAGAATCAGATCCCGATCAAGGAACTAATGGCCTCTATCCACAGATACGCACCTGAAGCAATTGAAGAGCAAACAATGGAGTTCTCTGGCAGACAGCTCTCATACGCTTTGATGAACTCTTGTGCCTCCTGTAGGGAGTTAGTCAGCAGTGAAGCGTACATAGCAAAATGTGTCGTTGCTGACCTGATGTTGGGGTAGAAGAGAGAAGCAGCCGAGGTAACCTCCATTCCTCATATGATAGGCCACATTCTCGAGAACCAAGCCATGGTTTACTCCATGATATGCTGTAGGTGGTGTTAGGGAATGTGCCTTAAGTGGAGCGGAAATGAGAGTACCATCAATTCCGAAGCCGATACAAACAAGATACTTGCGCTTGAGTGTAGGCACATCCAACTCATTGACAGCGCAGATGGAGGCCATATCCTCAGTGGGCGTGCCTAGCTCCTTCTCATTTCCTCGCATGAGTGAGTCCGTACCGCCTGCCATCGACAATTTCAGCACCCCAGTTGAGTTCATCAGTACCTCCCTCTCGTACCGTCAGCGAGGATAATGGTGTCGATCTTCTGCCGCTCAATGATGCCTTCGTAAGCCTTCTTCATGGGTACCACACCCATCAGAGGGAAGGTGTACACTGGCACTTCCTGCAGGTCCCAACGGACATTACATGCAAAATACAAGTCAGCGTACTTGATGGAATGCCTCATGTATCACGCACCAAGTTGAGGTGCTTGCGCAACCATGTGGCCAGCTGCAATTCAGGGAAGTAAGACTCCTGCTCTGGTGTGTAACCCACTGACGTCACGGACATTCTTTAGTTTCACACCTACCAACAATTCAGGGAATGGGAAGTCGTACTGCCCTTGCGATGGGAGTCGGCAGTCACCTCCACGCACTCTTCCGTGACGCGGTGGCCTACGATGGTACCAATCCCGCGCGTGAAGGAGAGCGAGGCCATGCAGACCCGCTTGCCGGCCCGGTGGAGGGCAAGCAGCAGTGGCAGACCGGACATCACATCATAGCCGCCTCCGCATCCGGCCACCAGCACACTCTCGGCCTCGGCTAGTTCGTCCCAAAAGGGCTGACTCAGAGGCTGCTTCGCGGACGTTGTCGTTGGTGTGGTGTCTTCTGTCATCGGCTTCTCCATTGTGCAATCGAAAAGAAAACAAGACGTTTGATGATTTCGCTAAATATATCTGACACGAAAAAACTTCTTTTCTAGAATTTCATTCTCAGACATTTCCAAACATTTGCCAAATCGTTTCGAAAATTTGAGTTTTGCTGTTCTGATTTCGCAAATGGACTGGTGGTATGTACAGAACGGGGGAGGTCAAGAGCAAGCGAGAGGAAGCACATAAGAAGAAGAGGAAGAAGAAGGAGGAGCGAGAGGAAGAGACCCTGGTTGCAGCTAGATCCAGGTGGCTGGAGAATCAGTGTCGCTGAGTGATCTATCTAGAGTCTCGGATTGAATTCATCATCCTCGTCATCGAGCCTGGTACCAGAAGATGACGAAGCGCTGTCCTCATCGAGGCCATTAAGCACTGCACTGTCGGTGGCCACCTGGGAATAGCCAGCGCTTGCTCGAGGACGAACTTCATGTGCATTGTAGACTGGAGAAGCAGCACAGCATCATCAGTCGTTATTGTAATCACAAGTTCTCTATGGGAGGGCATACCGGGAGATGATCTGCCAAGCTCAAGGAAGCGCTGAGGGATAAATCTGGCGGCCACCTCCCTGAACTGCGGGTGGATGATGGACAGGATGAATGCTGCCAGCGCGAGGCCGCCAACCATAATGAACACGATCACTAGAATAATGCCAAAGACTGAAGAGAACATCGTGTCCAAGTGAGTTTTCATGAATGAAACTGTCTGGCCGCAAGGACGTACTGGCGCCACCACCCAGGCTGCCTTTGTTTCCGGAAGGAGCATTGTTGTCGGGTATGTAGCCACACTGGTGCGCGATCGGCTCCAGCTCTTTAGACACGGACCCTGTTCTCCTGCATCGATTGCCTGGCACCAGGCGGTATCTGGCCAAGAAATGTCAGTCGGTACGGGGCAAGTACACAAAAGAGGAGAATGCAAGAACGTACCCTCTGGTCTCATACCACGTATCAATGCACTCCGGAGGCTCCTTGGTCGGATCAAAGTCATCGCAGACTTTCTGACAACGTGAGGGCTTCGCTCCAACCGGCTTGTAGCAGAAGTCGCTATCATAGTGCATTTCACCGTTAAGTCTAAGTAGTAAACTTGCATGCACATTGATCAAGCATACCATTCGTAGTCCTCCTCTACGCACTCGCACGTCTCAGTCCTAATGATGGGCTGATGGTTCCGATTGACAACACACATACGGTCCTGCTTTCTGCGCAGATAGACCTGGCGCTGACCCATCAAACAGCGATTGCCTAGCGGAGACCATTCTTCAAAGTCCGATTCACCGCCTAAATGTGATTTAGTTAGCGGTACGAAGGAATTAATCGATTAAGGCCGTCGTACACTGGCGAATGGCTCCGTTGAAGTCAACATGAACCAGCACTCCCTGCATGAAATGTTGGTTAACACGACTATACGGAGCCAGCAAAGTGAGTGAGGAGCCGAACCTTGTTAGCGCGCTGACCGTAGATGAGGAAGGTGCGTGCTCTGTTATCAGGCTCAGTTGCAATGTCGGTAACGCGTATTGGCAGGGTAGTAAATGAGCAAGTAAAAGAGGACAAGCCCTGGGTCCAAGAATACCTAAAATCTCACCTTAGCTTACTCTGAAACAGAAATAAACAGGCAGGACGTACGTGAGGTCGGTAATCGGCTTACCATCTTCCACGAGAAGCATAATTGCACCATGATTGGCAATCTCGAATATATGCGGGCCCTTGGCGATTTGTATCCAAGTCTGACCAGCATCACGCGACAAATATGTGTCACGGACCGTGGGATCAAGATACGAACCAACGTTGCCTGATAGACACGCATCGAATGAGCGCTGATCTGTTCGTTTAACAATCAAGAGCTAAAGGGGAAGCTTACCATTAGCAATAATGAGGCCCACAGCGTTCTCGTTAGAATAGATCTGAGTGAACGATGTAGAGTCGGTCCTACCGAGCAGGTGGAGAGCACAGTCCTTGTTGCAAGGGATGGGGTTGTTGTTGACGTCCTTCGCAGGAGGTGGAATAGAATTCCAGTCAGATCCTTTGCTAAAGGTAACCACAGTCTGGGCGTAGCGAGCGTTTGAATCGTTGTAACGATTGGCGAAGTAAATGCCGTCCAGGCCTAAGGCGGGTCTAAAGTCAACGTATCCTGTCATCAAGTCCCGCTTGTTGTACCTGAAGTACAGCACAAAAAGAATGAGCTGGTTTTCAAACGCCATGCTAAGAGTTCTGTGAACATACGGTAGAATCTCAGAGAACTCTCTATCCATGCTATCGGAGCCGTAAGTCGTTCCGTATCGACCATTTTGACTGTGGTCCACGTTGATAAAGGCCTCTCCTTCTTCCAGATTAACGACTGTGTATCGCTGCACCAAATAATGACATCAGCTAAAATGAACGTGCATAACTCATATCAGATAAGTACTGCGGACCTTCTCGGCAAGGCTTTCAGACTTGGGGAAATGGGTGCGCGAGAATACTTCTCCTCCATCAACGCTTGACCAAAGCTCGAGACCTTGGCCACCACTGGCGCTCTACAGATGGAAACTGTGAGGCCAGTGAAAGCGCAGAGATTATCATGTCGATCAATACGTACAACGACGACAAAGATGACCTTCTTATAGTAAAGAAAGCCCATGGCATGGCTGAGGCTGTAGCTTTCCGACGAAGCAAACATGTCCTTGGATCGCAGGAACTTGTTGTTACCTTGCTCGATAGTCATAGCGAACATGTTGCCCTCGGGGACACCGTCACGTCCAGCAGCTCCCCAGTCGGCCTGACTGATGTGTTGCCGCCTCAGTACCCAGGTCGCTCCAAAGTCGGCGGTGGTGTATAGCTGAAGATCAGACACATTGTGAGATCAGGTGAGTTGATTGAGGATCATTGCCAATGGCAAGAAACGCACGTCAGTTGAGCGCTGCTCATTATCAACAAGGGCCAGAGCGACATCGGGTCGAGTAGGGTGAGCCTGCACGAAGCGGAATCGCTTGTTCTGATTCACACTCTGGTAGTTGATGCCTTGATCATTGGTATGCCACAAAAGGCCGGTGTCTGAATTGTAGAACCACTGCTTGTTGGTGCTGTTGGTCACCGCCATCGCGTGCACCGGCCCGATGGACATTCGCGTCCACGAACGACCTTCGTCTCCACTACGGTAGAGCGCGCCAGATCTCGAGATGACGTAGATGGCCTGCCACAGCAGCCAGCCAGCCAGACACCACATCACCCACCACACCAGTTAGTACTCTACCTCGCGCGGTCCTCTCGATGCGCGGCCAGCTCTGGCGAGAGAGTTGCGAAATGAATGATCCCCGCAGAGATGCGTACCTCTGTGGGCGCCAAGTTAGACGTCGGGGCACGTATCCACTCTATCACATCGACTGGAGAATCGATGACGTACTGCATGTATCAAGAGGTAAGAATTAATTAATGCAACGTTTAATTCAACGTTGGTTACGCAAAATTCAATTAATTTCTCGTGCATTGATGAAAAGCTGCAAAATGATGCAAAAGAAATGTGCATCCACAGGACTGCAGTGGTAATCATGGATGATGCTAGAGTATACCTCTGATACGCGGGCAGACCCGGCCACATTACACATATCTCCCCTGGCCCCCAACTGCACCGCACAAAACAGCACCGCCACGAGCGAGAGGATCGCCAGCTGATACGTTGATGTCCTCGCCATCTCTCGATCTTGGCCACAAGCCCTGTAATTCTGCAATCGAATCTTCGCTGGCGGTATTCCGGTATTTGAGGAATTTTGTTCCAAATGTTTCAACATACGTTTTCAAAATTTGTTTGGAAAAGCGCCACCTTAAACTGTGGAAAGAAACAGGTTCCCATTCTTTCTCAGGCTCTGCATCGATGAGGGGATCTTCTGCTGCTGCTGTACGGGGAGCCTCTTCGCGATCCTCCACTGCTGCGAGTACTTACCCTTCATCTCGATCGCTACGTGTCATGCAACCATCTGCTGCATCCGTACTTCGCCCTCCTGCTGCGACCCTGCAGCTCGTCCCGTGTCGCGCTACCGCGACCTCGCGCACTAACCCGCCACGTACACATCCCTTCTCGCATTACAGCCCGATCCATGTCGATTACAAATTGACCTACTTGATTTTTTTTAACAAATTAATTTGTAATGGAACAGCGGCGGCCACGTACGCGTACCAGGATCAGCTGCCGTCGCTGCCAGTGCCGCCGCTCGACGAGACGCTGGCCAAGTACCTTCGATCGCTCCAGCCTTTTGAGATGCTCGGTACCTTGGCACCTAGACGCTTGCTGCTGTTTCTTGTGTTTCTCTTGTCCATGGGCACACACAAAGGGATGGTACTCATTCATTGCGGCTGCGCACATACGATCCAGGCATCCTCTCGTCGGAGCAGATGGCGAGGACACGCGCTCTGGTGGACGAGTTCAAGGCCCCAGGTGGCCGTGGCCAGCGACTGCACAGCAAGCTGGTTGCTCGGTCGCAGCAAAAGCGTAACTGGCTTGAAGAATGGTGGTAAGTGCTGATGATGCTGTAAGCGCACGTTGAACAGTGACTTCACTGATGGATGATGTACATTCTCAGGCTCAAGTACGCCTACAATATCTGGCGTTGTCCTACTCCCGTTAATGTTTCGTACTACTTCCTCTTCGATGAGAAGGTGCAAGGTCCCGAGCGTCCTGATGTTGCACAGTCTCTTGTAGCGTCCCTTTGTATCAAGGGTAACACTCCAACGGCCTATTGCATGTATCAGTTTGGAACTTATAGTGTGGTGCATCAGGAGTGCTCGACTTTAAGTCCCTGCTCGACAAACAGGCAGTGCCCGCAGAAATGATGCGCGGTACGGTGCCTATGGATATGCATCAGTATGAGAAGCTTTTCACCACTGCTAGGTACCCCCAACAGGGTGAAGACTATGTGCGTACAGACCTTTGCATTTGAGTCGCATCGCGTTTTCTACCTTGCGCTGATTGATCGTCTACCGCTTAGATTGTCACGCTCAAGCCCGAGCCCTATGTGGTGGTGCTGAGCAATAAGCAGTTCTTTGTGCTGGATGTCTTGGACAAAGCGAGCAATCGTCCACTCACTGTCAAGGAGCTCCAGACACAGTTGGAGACTATCGTCAAGCAAAGCCACGAAACTAATGACGGTATGCATTCTCTCTCTCGTCAGAGCTGACGTATCACGCTAACAAGTGCTTCCAAATATGTAGGCATCGGGCTTGGTATCCTAACGGCGGATGACAGAGATAGATGGGCTAAGACACGCCAGGAGTTGGTGTCCATCTCGGAAGCCAACTCCCGAAACCTTGATGTAATTGATAAAGCTCTCTTCGTGCTCTGCCTTGATGAGGTGCGCTTGTCCTTGATCTCCTCAAAAATGAGCCTTTAGCCTTACATACCACTTTAAGGAGAGTCCTTCGAATGTTGATACTGCTGGTCATCTTTGCCTTGCTGGCAACGGTGAGAACCGATGGTATGACAAGATTGTACAATACATTGTCTTCAAGAATGGCCGTGGTGGGCTCAACGGTGAACACACGTACTTAAGCCTGCTCATTGTATGAGATGCGATGAGCAATCCCTCAATGCTTTTGTTTCATAGACCCATAGATGCTCCTACAGCTGGTGCTATGACAGACCATATGTTGCGTTATCTACGGAAGGTGCAGGACTCTCCTAATGCCTTGCCATCGGAGGAGCTATCAGTAAATTCCAAGCTTAGCCCACCGAAGAAGCTGCACTGGACCGTTTCACCCTCAATTCGCGCAGCTCAAGAGCAGTACGTACACTTCAGCCCTCCTCGTACGATGGAAACTAAGGAGAACCAAAATTCAGAGCATTGGAGAGCTACAACAAGTTAAGCCAGGATGTTGATTTCCGCCTGCTCCACTTCCGTAACTACGGAGCTGAGTGGATCAAGGACAAGGCCAAGCTAAGCCCTGATTCCTATGTCCAGATGGCTCTGCAGCTCGCCTATTACAAATTGAACAAGACTGGTTCGTTCTTTCCTCTCTGTTGCGGAGTGCACAACAACTCATGCCCTGGTGCAGGCACGGCTACTTATGAGACTGGCCAAACAAGACAATACTTCCACGGCCGCACGGAGACTGTCCGCTCGTTCTGCGCTGAATCGGTGGAATGGACCAAGGCTATGACCGATGCTTCTGTCACCAAACAAAGACGCATCGAACTGCTTCGCAAGGCTGTTGAGTACCACTCCAGGTCCCTCATGAATGATGCTGTCGCTGGTACGCAATCTCCTTCAGCACCGTGAAGCACGCGCATGCACTCTTGATTAAGCTGCATGGCTGTATCCAGGTCGTGGTGTCGATCGTCATCTGCTAGGTATGCGGATACTCGCGATGGAAGATGAAGAAGAAAAGGCCCATGGTGTGCCTGAGCTTTTTAAGGACCAGGCCTACTCCACGAGCACGACATACCGCCTCTCGACTAGTAATATGCCCGGCAAGCTCTACATAAGTGGTATCTTCTCCTTGTGCCTTGCCTGGGATTGCTCATCCCGTATTGACATGTATTTCTGATGTCATACAAAGGTTTTGGACCTGTCGCATCTGATGGATACGGCGTGTGCTACGGCACGCGCAACGACATGCTGCAGTTCACCATCACCTCGCTTCGCTCCTGTCCCACCACTGGTACACTACAGCCTTGACCGTGATGAGTGTCTGCTAAGAGTGACAACTAATGATGGATTGCCATAGATTCGGCGAGAATGCGCGCCACACTGCAGGGTACGCTGGAGGAAATGGGTGCCCTCTTCGTGGACAACCAGGCTAAGCTCTGAGGCCATGATCCACACTACGTTCGTGGAAAGAGTCTGGCCCCTGTCCTTCCCTCTGTTGATTTGCTTCACGTTGAAGACGCAAGCTTGGTCAAAATGCAGTGTTCTATTTGCCCAGACATTGGGTTCTCTGATGATGTGGCCCATAATATCTCTTTCTGCTTCCTCCTCACATGAAAAAGTCAGCGCGAAATCATGTGAAATTTTTTGAATATTAGGAAACATGATCTGAGAAAATAACAAGAAAAACGAAAGTAAGTTTTAATGGTTGAAGCTGTTGAATGGTGCATTTTTCCACACTGACCAGACGGCACAAAGCAACATTGTTTATGGATACAGCGCACCACCACCATCATCAGCAGCAGAAGCAGGAGCAGGAGGTGGGTGGCGCATACAGGTTGCGAGTTGTGCGCTGTCCTGATGCGACGGCGGTTCTGGACGCGGCCAGCCAGTTTTTCGAGGACGAAGAGCTGTTGACCACTGTGCCCTTTGGTGTTCTCAGCCGTATCAAGAGCATTCCCGACCTCTTTGGCGATCCTGCTAACCACTACTTTGCCTTGATCATCAAGCACCAAGACGATGGCACGAGACCCCCTTTGTTTCCTTTAACTCCGAACTAACCATTTTCTTCTTGTACCTTTGAACTACAGTGGGCGAAACCGGTCAAGGTGGGCATGTGGAGATGTTGGCTTTCCAGGTCGGCCACTACCCTTTGGCGTTCTATCTTTCGTCCAAGATGGCACAAGAGGAGATGACTGAGTCAATGACACTTCTTATTCGGGACTTGGATGAGTCCCGCTCTGCCATCAGGTGCTCCTCCTTTTTCCTTAGCAGTATTGATTGGAACGCGTGATGGCAGGCTGGAGGAGTGCTTTTTGTTTCTGATGAACATCGGGTCCATCAGGGAGTTTGAAAGCTTGACTCAACATGCAAGCATGATGGCTGAGATCTGGAACAGCACTGCCTTACACTCTGGTAGACCAACCGTTGGGGTGCGGAGACATAAACGATTCCACACGTGTGACCGTGTTTTAGTGCCCTCCCTCGTCATCCCTGAAGATGACCCAGTACGTCGTCTTGCAATATTGAGTATTAGAATCAAGCAATAGTTGAACCTTGTTGATGGTGCAGGAGTTGAGCATCATTCTTGCTACTGAGGCTGATGTGGACTTGATCACGGATTGGTTCGTGGACTTCAAGAAGCGAACGGTGGAATTGGCAATCTCTCGTCAGGAGAGTGAGAAGATGGTTCGCTCGTGGATTGCTGAACCTGACGTAGCAAGGACCTACCTCCTCACCGTACCTCACCTCTCTCTTCGGCTCCATGATAGCTTTGTGGCGTCTTTAAAACAATTCTTTGTGATGATTACAGGCTGAAGTGAACGGAAAACGAGAAATGGTGTCCATGTGCGTAACGAACAGGGATTCGCCACACACACGTACTGTGTCAATGGTGTACACGCCGAGTGAATACGGCGGACGTGGATACGCCACTCGGCTCGTCGCGTCAGTCACGCAACGCATCCTGTCCGAGAAGCGATACAGTTGTCTTTTCACCGATCTCACCAATCCACACAGGTGGGCACCACTGACTCTCACTGCACTCCTGCTGTTGGTGATGATTTGTTAATCTCCTATTGTGGTGGTATGATATGTTAGCAACTACATCTATCACAAGGTCGGATACCGTCCACACTCGGACTGGGACAACTATGGGCCAGTTTTGGGTGATCAGCACCACCCTTAAGTCGTGATATGCAAGGTCTTTCACTATTCATGCGGTTGTGCATTGCCTGCCATTCCAACGCGGCTGTCCGCAATGCCTGGCCGGATGAAAGCCTGCTCAAATAAAGATATTCCAAATAGTACTGTCAAAACTGCCCGAAAATTATTCAAATTTTATGAGAGCTAAACAAACACGGAAAAATCGATTTTCTTTTTATTTCTTCTCGCGAGAACGAAAAGGAACCAAGAAAACGAAAGGGAAATGACCATTGTCCATGGACATGCACATGGAAGCACCACAGATGATGCTTTCCTCTGCTTCTTCTTTCGTTTAGAGAGGCAGCTCCTACCTTGTGTCACTCAGCTTGCCTCCATGTTGGGCACGCAGGAATGTGGAGGCGAACAAGGTCATCAGGGCTGCGGGCGAAGAGTCTCTTCTTCACTACGACTGATATTCGTTCGATCAGAGATGCTCTCAACAAATACCATCATGGGAACTTTAGTAAGTCAAGTCTGGAGCACTGTTCCTGGTTCGCTGACAACAGGTGTTGGAATTCCAAGACTCTCACGTGCTCAAACGGACAGCCTCAATTGCCGGTGAGGTCACTCCGATTCGGGATTACTTAATGGTCAGACACAACCAACCAGATTGCCTCCCGAGTCCTTATATTCTGAGATTCCAACAAGTGTTATTTCTCTTCTCTCTCTACAATAAACACTACACGCACGCTTGCTTGCTTCCACACTTCCTAGCGCCTCTCAACAACAGCTGCTCACACTAGTGTGCTTCATGTTGATGGATAGGAGCACGAGGGAAGCTGGTGATAAAGGCGTCCAATCAGCAGCAAAGCTGATGCAGTACTTGGGACATGGCGCGGATGCTGAGTGCTTGCTTATGGAGTGGACCTGCCTGATTAAGGGCACCTCTAGAACAACCAGTGCAATGGCACAAAGCGAGGTGCTTGCTCTGACCTTCTTCTTTTCTAGCGGTCAACCTGGCCAGGCTCTTGCTGATGTGTTGCAGGTGGCAGCTCAACCATCATTCCATGAGAGGCACCTCAGGACGGGGGAAGCTGGGTTCCACCGCAAGTTCACACTTCCTGCATTGTCAGAAGTCATTCCCATCGAACTCATTGAACGACCGGGAGAGTCTGAGCCAATTCTTCGCGCTCCCTCTCGTGACATACTATCCGACTTCGTGCCAGAGCTGGAGGCGGTAACATTCAGGAATGGCGGCTATGAGGCGGTGATGAAGTGCAGACCCTTCGTAACCCGCCGTTTTGAAGACATCTGTGCTGGGGAAAGCTTTGAGTGCCACGTTGAGATCGAGTGCGTGTCCTGGGGAATGGCTGTACGCTGTGATGTACACTATCACGTTTGGTTCCCAGCGAATGCATCGGACTCCGTCAAGCAGCAGCTGGCATCTCTTAAGACATGCCTATGCAATGCAAGACATGCTGATGGCATTGCAGAGATGATTAGCGTACTCGCGGAATCAGAAGTCACCATCAAGTCATTCAACTTTGACGACAAACTCCTCTTGATCTTCACCTCTCACGATGTCAACTTGGCCCAAGAGGCGGTCACTTATTTCAAGTTACTGTCCGTCCTTATAGTCAAGTTTAGTGGCACTGACTCTGGTCTCATCTTACCTTCAGCCGATTCCGCTATGACCCATTCGATAGAGAGGACCAGTTCAGCCTTGTACATCCGTTGTTGGCTGGCCTTGCCCTTCTCCGTGCTCTCTACGTGTATGCAAGGCATCGATAACTTAGGTGGACTCGAAGCTTTGCCTCGGATTAGCCTTTTCCAATATGGGAGACTTGTGGCTCGCGTCCCAGGTCCTGCTCACCTGACTGTCCAAGCAGGGCTCGTCAAGTCATTTTTCATTCATGTATTTCCCCGAGTCTCCAGTGAAGATGTGTGCCTCAGGCGAGGACTCTCCTCCTCTCCCCTCGTGACGCATTCTTCTTCAGATGGCGACAATCAGTGTGACCAGCTCTGGTTCAGATTCCATTCACTGCCACGCGAAGCTAGCAACACCATAAGCAGTGGCGCGGTGTCGTCTTGCTGCAAGCATCAGGAGCGAGAAGTGAGTTCCTGCACAATGGCGTCTTGATCTTCCACGATGTGACTGCAACTTCTCAGAGTTAGTCTAGCACAGCTGTGATGGAAAAAGCCAACGACTGTCGTGTGAAGAAGAGGAACGCAAACTGAGAAAAGAAGAAGAAAAACGGAGAATAGAGAATAGCACAACAAAATAGTTCCGACAGTAACAGCGAAAGAAGTTCACTAGCCCAGAATGGACGACACGACTCAGCCAAAGAAGCAGGAGCAAGAGATGGCCAGCGCAGAGAGGTTGCGAGTTGTGCGCTGTCCTGATGCCACGGCGGTTCTGGACGCGGCCAGCCAGTTATTCGAGGACGAAGAGCTGCTGACCACTGTGCCCTTTGGTTTTCTCTACCGCATCAAGTGGACTCCGGACCTCTTTGGCGATCCGGCTAACCACTACTTCATCTTGGTCACCAAGCACCAAGCCTACCATGACGACACGGCAGCAAGCCCGTGTAGTGCTGAGCGGCGTGTGATGATGATGGCTTTCCAGATCGGTAGATATCCTTTGCACTTCGTCTTCTCCTCCGACGCGACGCAAGAGGAGATGACTGAGTCGATGACGCTCTTGATTCGTGACTTGGATGAATCCGGCCGAGCTAAAGTCGTCAGGTTCTGCGGCTCTTTCTATGGCCTTCTTCTCTTGATAGTACTCACTGCTTGATTCTGCTCCAACCGTCCCTAGGTCATTCGAGAGCCTGACTCAGCACGCAAGGATGATGGCAGATCTCTGGAACAGCACTGCATCACACTCAGGCCGACCACACGTCAGACTGGACTCTCACGAACGGTTCCACACGTGTGATCGTGTTGTGATACCGTCCCTTGTTGTCCTTGATGATGATCCAGTACAGCAATCTTGCAACCTCTGGCTTGATTTCGGTGTTTACATCCTATTGATGGATTGACCTTGCTGTGCTTATCTTGTTGCAGGTGTTGCGCGTCATTGCTGCAACTGAGGCCGACGTAAAGTTGATCGCTGACTGGTATCTTGACTTCCAAAAGCGCACAGACTCCACGGCACCCTCCCGACAGGAAAGTGAGAAGATGGCTCGCTCGTGGATTGCTAGCCCTGATGGAGCCCAAGCTTATCTCCTCACCGTACTCCGCTGTGTTGCTTGCCTTATGATGATGGCGCTTCGTTTTCATGGTTTCTTCTGTGGATGATACAGGCAGTGGTAAATGGCCAACAGGAAGTGGTGTCTCTATGCGTAACTTATAGACAGTCACCAAACACACGTACCATATCGCTGGTGTACACGCCGAGTGAATACGGCGGACGTGGATACGCCACTCGGCTCGTCGCGTCGGTCACGCAACGCATCCTGTCCGAGAAGCGATACAGTTGTCTTTTCACCGATCTCACCAATCCACACAGGTGGGCACCACTGACTCTCACTGCACTCCTGCTGTTGGTGATGATTTGTTAATCTCCTATTGTGGTGGTATGATATGTTAGCAACTACATCTATCACAAGGTCGGATACCGTCCACACTCGGACTGGGACAACTATGAAACTTTCCTGCATGATGAGCACCACCCTTAGGCTTTACCTCCGGTGCGGAGTGCAGTTCGCTTTTCCTCCGCCACTCTTCTGGCACAGCTTGTGCTTTGAATTGTCATCTATATTGGAATCAGTTGCAAATCGGATACACTCGTACTCGTGCCGGAGGGGAAGGGAAGGGGAGAAAAGAGTTACTTCGAGGCCGCATTGAACACCTCCGTGATCGACTGCTTCAGGCACTGGAAGTTGTAATTGAGGAGACCTGCACAATCACCAATTCTATGAGCATGGGCAATGACGTCGAGCATGAAGGTTCAGTTCAACATACCATGCTTGTCAAAGTTCTCCTTCCGCAGCAGACAAACGAGGGCAAGATACCTGATAAGGCAAGAAAACAGTCAACTTTGCTGTGCAGTGTTGGATTATGAAAGAGAAGGCGTACTTGTTAACCTCACGCAGGTAAAGAACCATGCCGTTGCTGAGCTTGATCAGGGACTGAGATTTCTCGTCATAGGCCAGCCCATCAGTGTCCTCCTTCATACCGTAGATGCACGAGACATCGATGACAACGTCAATCATATCCGAGCAGAGCTCATAGGTCTGCATATCGACCGGTGAGCTGTCGGTGGCTACGTAGATCTTGCTCACCACATCGATAAGGAACGACTTCTCCAATCGGCAGTTCTGTTTTCAAGACCAAATTATATGAGTGTCATCGCACACCTGGCCATGCAGAAGGAAGTACGTACAGTATTGAGGATGTTCAGCAGGTTCTCAAGGATTGGCAGTTGCGGGATCAACTCCTGAATAACCTTAGAGAAGGCTTCAAAGATGGAATGATCATAGATACTGGTGAGGTAAAAGCTAAGGTGCACATCCAACTTAGCATCAGCAAGATCATCCAGAGCCTGCTGCTGAATGTCCCGTTGCGCCTCTATAAATAAATACCCATCAGCTAAGCACGTCTATAACGATGCACGAATGTATGAGGACGAGGTTGCATACCGATTTTGTGATCATCAGACAGACCATCAACCTTGTGGATGAAAACAGCGAACGAAATACGCGGATTCACCTATGTGGCACAAACTCGTCAGATACTAGCAATCACATAAGCTACACGCAAGGATCATAACAAGTCGCTTTCATCACGCATTGATACGCCATAACCAGTTAACTACCTTAACAGCCTTAGTGACGGTCAAGTGGAGCTTGCGGAGCGCCTCATCGTACTCGTCCTGAGCGTCGATGACAAAGATGAGAGAACCGCAGCCACCAAAGATGGCCTCTGAATCAAAGGCCGGATCGAAGAAGTCAAGCTGGCCCGGGAAGTCCCAAATCTGGAACTGAACAAATGAACTGTTCGAGATGTCTGCATCGCGCAATGAACATCCACGTACACATGACCATCCCAAGTTAGCTTCATTCTTGTTCTTGCGACAGGCGAGCAGCGATGGTGATGAACGAACCGTTCTTCACGATCTTGTTGGTAGTCTCAAGGAAGAGCGTCTCATTAGGGGACATCTTGTGGAACACCACCTTCTGAATACTCGACTTGCCGCTCCTGTTGCAGTCGCACCCCCGTGAGCGCCTATGCGTCACCAGCGCGCACAGGCGCGCGTGAGAGAGAGCCGAAGGGACGTACCTGCGCAGACCCATGAGCAGGATGCGCGGCTGGCCGGCCTTGCTCTCTGTGTGCGCTACAACTGCGCCTTGTGCCGCCTCGGAGCCGTATCTGCATCAACACGAACATGAGTCGCATCCCAATTAGGCCAATCAATGAGATGGGAAGCTCAATTCAAATAAATGTGGAATGAGGAAATTGATAAATTGAACAGATGTTGCGAGTATTTGTGTAGAGGGAAGAAGAAATTTATCAAAAGCATTTAGAGACGTACCCGAGATCGGTATTGAATGAGCTGCCGTAGATGTCATTGGAAAGATCGTCGTAGTTCTATTGTGATTCAAGAGAATTAATTAATGATGATTGGATAAGACCCCTTGGGATTTAAAAAAAATCAATTTGCAATTCAAGCATTTGAGGTGAAATGAAAGTTGAAAAATCACAAGAAAAGGGGAGAGCATTCTTCATGAGTACCGCCATCTTGGTTATGTGTCTCACAAATTTTGTGCTTTATGATATCCCGAACACCAAATCCGGCCACAAGAAAACGCACAAGAAGAACAGGGAAAACGCCGAAATAGTTTGGACAAGAACAAAATCATTTCAAAACGGCTAAAATTTTGGGGAGAGATAAGTAGGAAACGAGGTTCACGGCGAAGGAATAGACGGCCTGATTCTCACTCGCATAATTAACACTGAGTACTTGATGAAAGGTTGTTGTCTACGCTCTATATATATCGCTCAAAAAGGCTAACCCTAGTCATATTCTAATTTAAGAGCGAGATGGTGGGGCATGCAAGATAGGAGTGACCTGAGGGATAAAGTTTCATTTGCGTATTCAATTTGATGGTATGCACAGGGCGGTTGGCGCTCAAAGGAGAGGCCGCAAGGGCTCGAAGTTGAGGGAGACCTTCTTGTCTTCATTGATTGCATAGGCCAGCACAGGTGTATGCCAGCTGTATTCAACGGTGAGCAGTTTGTCCTTACCTGGACAGGGATCGCCAAACACCTTGTTCATGCAGCCATTGGGCTTGATGGTATACCCAAAGGCACGCATTCCCTTGCCACCTGTTGTGCGCACGACAATAAAAATGGATGAGCGATTTCCTTAATCAGAGTGTGAGATACACTTGAAGCCGGCCAACTACGTGCCTTGTTCGGCAAGCATGATTCGGAGAGAACTTGTCACATCGAAAACTTCGTTACCGAGACCGTAGGTGCCCTTGGTGATGTTAGCACAGAAGAGCTTGGCCTCTTCGGGCGCCGCGCTCTTTCCTGTGACCTTAGTGTACAGATGGTCCATCATCAAGGTCATCTGCCGAATGTAAGAGTCCAATCAGTGCTACATTCGTCAACCGGAGAGCAGTTAGGATTGCGGGATAGACCTTCATGTCCTCCTTCTTGGTGATCAGCTTGGGGGAGCCCACCACTTCGAACGAGAAGAGCAGCTGCTTGTCGGCACCCGGACATGGGTCCCCTATTAACCACCAATTAGCGATCAGTATTAATTTTACATTTTACAATTGTGTATTATTTTTCCATATCCAGAAAAATAAATATTTAATTTTTTAAAAAATATACCGAATATGGCATTCATGCAGCCGTTGGGTTGAAGGCCGGGGTAGCCGAATGCATCGAGGGTGAGGCCGCCCTTGGCCAAGACCATCTGCTGGAGGATGTTGGTGACGTCGACCATCTTGGTGCCTGAGCCATAGGACGCCTGCACGATTCGTAGATACGGACCCTCCGGCGCGCGGGGCGGCGCTACGCCAGGGTTGCCTCCTCCCGAGGACTGACGGACACCGCCTGCCGGTGGTGCGCGCGGATCCCCAGCGACGCCAGGATGTGCCGAGGAGGAGGATGATGTAGAGGCGGATGACGTGGCAAGCGGGGCATAGTGCCGTGGTGGTGCCCCTCGACCTGACGAGGACGAGGCGTAGTAGCCCGCGTCGTACTGCTCCCCGAAGGACATCCTCCTGGCCCGACAATTTGACGTCATAAAATTGATGTTTGTTTAGTCAAAACGAAAACCACTTTCGAAATGTTCAGACGAAATTGAAGAACATTCGCCAAATGTTTTGTGAATTTGGGAAAAATTTGGAACTTGACAAAAACGCCGAATTAATTGGCCTACGCGACAGTTGCAAGATGGAGAACGTTGTAGGGGAAGAGAGCCGACGAGCGCCAGACATTCTCATTTGGCATTTCAATGATGTTTACGAAGTACGGGGTGTCCACTTATTTATTGTTTAGTTTTGTGATTCATGACATTTAAATAGAAAATGAAAACTAAATGTTTATATTTTCACTATTTACCCTTTTACAAAAAGCCGAAAATGTTTTTCTAAACAATTGACATCTGGGACAACAGGTGGGAGAACGGGCACAGGAACCGGTTGGCGGCGCAGCCCGCTTCGCGACGGCGCTCAAGGCCAGCAGCACCTCGGCCAAGCCGCTGGTGCTCTTTTCCGGAGACATCTTCAACCCATCCCTCATGTCCACCGTTACGAAGGGCAAGGTATGTGCGTGATGATGCACACACCGGGGTGGATTCCACATGTGCATTTTCATGATCATCATCAGCAATGTTTTCTCACTCGATCGGAGATTGTGTCACTGATCTCTCGCTCTCGCATCCTTGCGTGTGTGCAGCACATGGTGCCGATCTTGAACGAGCTCGGTGTTCATTGCGCTGTATTTGGCAATCAGTAAGTCATACCGATACCCTATTTGTGCGATGAGCGTAGTCAGATCAGCTCATTTGACACACTCAGTGACTTTGACTTTGGTGTGGACACGCTCATCAAGTACGCCAGCCAGTGCAAGTTTCCTTGGCTGATGAGCAACGTCAACCTCGCGCTCACGCATCAGCCCTTGGCCAATGGGTTGAAGACGCACACCATCGAGTGGAACGGTATCAGAATAGGTAGGCTATTCGAATGCAAACATGTGCAAGAGTAAACTGTTAACGATGGTGGTGTCAGGTTTCGTTGGATTGGTAGAGGAAGATTGGCTGCAAACTATCGTTAACTTGCCGGGCGTAGAGTTCTTAAACTTCGTCGTCGAGGGTCGCCGTTTGGCCACTGAGCTGCGGCAACAGGGCGCACAAGTCGTTATCGCGCTCACCCACATGCGCATGCCCAATGCCGAGAAGTGCGCGGTGCTTTTGTTTCTATTCTCAGTACCTTTGGTTGATAATTCATGTTCCTGTTCATAGGCTCGCACAGGAAGTCAAAGAGATCGATCTCGTTCTCAATGGACATGATCACTTCTACGAGGTACCCATTCTCAACGTCTGCGATTCCTGCTTATCGTTGACACTTGACGCCCTTGCTTAGACGAGGAAGGCCGAGGAAACGGGAACTTGGATTGTCAACTCGGGCACGGACTTCCGTAACGCAACCATCATACGCATGTTCCTATCAGGTGCGTATGGATGAATCCTATTGAGCGCTTTTGCGCTGTTTAAAGTGGCGGAACCTAATCGGGGTGATACAGCGGATCACGCAACGCGGTATGAACTCGAGCGTGTAGATGTCACCAAGCGATTCGAAGAGGACGCTGTGGTGAAGAAAATCATTCAGGAGTACTCTGCTGAGATGGAGGCCAAGCTGCAGAAGGTTATTGGTTGGGCTGGCGTTCAGCTTGACGCAAGGTTCAGTTCCTTCTAGTAACCAGCATGACGCGGGGCACTTACGTTCTGCTCCAGAAATGAAGTGGTTCGTACTAGGGAATCAAACCTCGGCAGCTTCATCGCCGATATCGTTCGGTCTGAGACGGGTGCAGATGTAGTTCTTTATAACGGTAAGTCTGGCCTGTCATCTGTCCAATTGTTTAAACAGCGGACTCACATCTGCTTGAAGGTGGCACGCTTCGCTCGGATTCTACCTATGGACCAGGTACTATTTTCCTGCAGCAACCTTAATGATATTGATCAACTATGTCTCATCGAGAAACCTATATCAGGGGAACTTACGCTCAAACATCTGGTTAGCATCCTGCCCTTCCCCGATCCGATCGTCGTCATCGAGGTAACGGGCACACAGCTCAAGGGTGCCTTGGGTATGCTCCCCTCTGCGTCTGGATTCTTGATAGTTCCTCTGCTCATCATCCGTCTGCGTATTCTTCAGAGAATTCTGTAAGCAAAGTACCAGTGCAGGAAGGCCGCTTCGCTCAGGTTAGTGGAGTTCGCTTCGTCTACACGCGTGATCAACCGCCGGGCCAAAGAGTGCTTCATGTGGAAGTTAACGGAAAGCCACTACAAGCCGACAAGCGATACACGCTGGCCACCAAGATGTACCTCGCTGATGGGCATGATGGCTACGATGCTCTGCTTGGCGCCAAGACAATCGTGGACGAGGAGAATGCCCGTCTTCTCTCGTGCATGGTTCGTACTCCTTCAGTCTTCTTCACTCAATGGCTACATATTAGACTTACAAATAGTGTGGCAGGTGCGAGCCTACTTGATGAAGTTGAATGCACTCAAGGGATTGCGCAAGGTGCGCGTGGAGGAGATTGTTCGTAACGCCTTCAAGAAGGTTCGCTTTATTCCCAAGGATCGCAATCAGCCCTCGCCTCTGGCTCTGCTTGCACCTCAAGTGGACGGCCGAATACAGGTTCGCAACACCTTTCATCTCCCCCAGCTGAGTGAATTCCCTTTCTTACGGTTATCTCCTTTTACTTAGGAATACAGCGGTTCGCTGCCGTACACGTCACCATCTGGCGAAGTCGCGGCTACCACCGCAACAGTGAATGCCGACCTTGAGGAGGAGTTCAAGAACTCGACTCGAGATGCTTTGTTGCTGGAGATCGCACGTCTGAGGAGCGAAAACCGATCACTTACCGAGAAGCTTGGCGCTCTTACTGCCAACTCTCAGTGAGAGGAGGCTTGATCATCCAGTCCAGTTGTCGGTGCTGATATTTGTTTTTTTAAGACGCCAATGAACTAACGCGTAAAGACAACACTGATCAGTGAACAATGTCAGTCAGTTCAGGTCAGCATGTACATCCCAACACCGGATGTCGCAAAATTGTGCCCGTGTGCGTCATCATACGGGCAAATTACAAGTATGACAGATGTTCTACCTGTTGTGCCGTCCTTCCGTACTTAGCTTCTTCACTTTTGGCATCTGGTGGATAACTGCGGGATGAGGCTATCCTATTCAGCTATCCTGGAAACATCCCTTTATTTCTGTCGCGTATTTTTCGTCGGATCATTTTAACCGCGTCGGGGCTTTCCTAAGTATGGAAAGGCCCCGAGTGTGATTTGGGTCGGCACTGTCAGGGCACAATCACGCCCGAGAGCCAGACTGTGACGGAAACGATAAACACCAAGGATGGTCAAGGCGGTGCCATGCTGTGGCAGGAAGGAGAACAACAAGCGGCCGTGTCAAGGCAGAACGACAGCTGGTGTCTGAGTTGCTGAGTTACAAAGGATGGCTATTTCTTGGCTCGTCTTGCCGATCGTCATTGTCTTTCTTTCACCGCCGTAGCACACGCCTAACAAGAACACTTATCACCAGCACTCCTCAAGCACACCCAACCTCTAGAAACTGCCTTCACACGACCACACCTACCCTTCATACCGCCTTCAGCGCATATCCTCCGCAACAACAAGAAGAAGTACACGATGGGCCAGCAGCCGAGCTCGAGGCTCATCTCTGCTCTGATGGCAACAATGCTGTTGGTCATGGCGACAACCTTTCCTCCCAAGGCATTTGGTACACACACCAGTGAATGAATAATACCCAGAAAGCGTCCCATCAACTCACTTGTGTGGTGTGGTGGGCGAAGGTTCGGTGTCGATAACCGGTGGTGGTGGCTCCTTCGACGCGACTCTCATCAACACCTTTGCTGATGCCTATCAGGTTCGCCACATACATGCCTCACCGCACGAAGGAATTCAAAACATCTTGCTCTTTTTTGCACATTCTTTAAATTTCTCGGTTGTTCCTGCGTAAGGCTGACAAAAGCCTTGGCTCTTCGCACCACGCGCAGTATGTGGATGTGGCCACCCTAGTCACGTTCGAGAACACAAGCATTGCCGCTGCCATTCAACTCTGGAGCTCTCGCAATCAAGGCTATGTACCTCTCCTCCATACCTCTTCATGTCGTGGCTCATAAACTGAATTTCTTTCGGCTCGATCCTGGAGGGCAGGCCTTTACGGTGACTGATTCAGGCTTCACTGAAGCCTTCCTCCAGTTATACGACGCCACCCTCCTCCCGTTGGCAGGTCAGGCCATCGTACCCATCTACAACTTGCCCTCGCTTGCTGCAGCGAACTACTCCCTCGTACGACTCCTTCCTCCTCCTCCGAGAGAAAATCTAAATTGGTTGGTAACCAACCACAACATGACAGATACTGGACACCTACACGCTGGGTGCCATCTGGGTGGGCAATGTGTCCAAGTGGAACGATGATGCCATCCAGCGCCTCAATCCCAACGTCACTCTGCCTGATGCTGAGATCACTTTGGCACACACCTCAGGCGATCCCTACAGCACCATCAGCCAGGTCTTCTGTCGTGCTCTCAGCATGGCCAACGCCGACTTTGAGGCCGTGTACGGTAGAGATGATGCGAGCCAAGTGGACTGGACCAAGTTTACGGGCATTGCTGGTCATGCCAACGACACAGGCCAACCTGGTGAGGCCCAATGTACCTTTGTCAAGGTACTCCTCCTCCTCCTCCTCCTCCTCCTCCTCGACGGTGTTTGTCATAAACTAAGGCGGCCAATGGGACAGAACAACGAGTACAGCATGAGCTACACAACGGACATCATGGCCAAGTCCACAGGCGTTCAGTATGCCAGGATGAAGAACAACGCCGGTTGGCACTCTTCCTTCTTCTGCATGCGATGCATTGTGATGAAGATATTGACCTGTCGATCAATGGCGCAGGTCGGATTGTTACGGCCACAAGCAACTCAGTGCTGTCAGCCATCGGCGAGGTTGCTGACGTGCTCAGCCCGACCTACCTTGGCACCAACGTGCTCAATGGATCTCTTCCGGCCTCATGGCCCATGTGCATGATCTCCTTTCTGACGATGTATCTTCACACCAACTCGTCCAATTGTGATGCCATTCAAGGCCTTCTGAGCTTTGCAGCATGGTCGCAGCTGACTCCACGTGTGATCACCGATATCAGCAACCTGGGCTTTGTGCCTCTGCCTCTCAGCTACAAAACGTGCGTACACTTGATGGATACGCCCTTAATTGTGACCTTGATAGCGATCTCACTGGAGAGCTCCCTTTGCAACGGAATGACAGGAAGACAATAGACTTGTTGGGCACGATACAGTGCAATGGCGAGCGTGCGTTCACACAGACGTGGCTCCTTGGTGAGGGACTTGGATTCAACATTTACAACTCGTGGATGAACTCGTTTGCTTCGTCAAATGTGCTTCTGCGTTACTTCGAGACTTCTTCGACAAGCGTCATCAAGGACTTCCTCGGTGGTACGAATCTTGTCGATTGTGCGCCTTTGAGGAAGTGCTGCAGTCACATCTGACACTCTTGACTGGTCATAGAACAAGTGGACTTTGCAGGAAGTCGATGGGAGCTCTCGAGTGTGGCAGGAGCATCGACAAACGACAGCGATAGTGCCCAGATGCCGGTCATCGCGTTTGCCATTGGACCAGCCTACAATGTACTCCTCTTCCTCACCATGTTTCTTCACTCAAGGCCTTCACCCTAAACGACGACGACGACGTGTGTGGCACAGATACCTGAACTGCTGGGCGTAAACACGCTTGTGCTCAATCTCACTGTCGTGGCTGACATCATGCTGGGCACAGTGGACAACTGGCGACACAGAGCCATCCAGGAACTGAATCCCACTCTCACCAGCATCTTGCCAAACAAGAACATAACTGTGGTGACGCCGATGCTTGATCCCGACACCATGCTTCTCTTCACTCGTGCCCTCTCTTCCATCAGTCCCGCTTTCCGTGACGCAGTACGCCTCTTGCTCAATCATATGGTCAACTGTGTTGGGTGGGGCACAATCTGATTTCGTTGTGGGATGGAACAACAGGTGGGAGAAGGGACGAACAAGACGATGCCTGTCGATGGGACAGGTCGCAACATCAATGCCCTCACCACCGATCCAGCACAGATCATGAGCGAGACGGACTACTCGATGGGCATATGGCTCCACGAGAAGGTGCGAGCTCAACGAAAGGTGGTCATGGCCGATCTGATCAACTTGGCTGGCAATCGAGTGTCTCCCACCTACGAGTCGCTCCTGTCGGCCATCAACGACTTCAGTGAGAACACGAGCACGATCGACCTTTCGCTTGGTACATGCCGCCTTCCTTTCCCTGTCACGAGGGCCAACAACTGAACGTGGAATGGGTGGACGTGACAAAGGCACGGGAGAGGAGAGCTGGCCTCTGGCAAGCATGCACACGTTCCTCGTGCATCAGTCGAATATGGTGGACTGCACGAAAGCTCAGGCTTTGGTGGATTGGATCTATTGGAGTGAGACCGACCCGACGGCTCTCCAGATCGCACGTCAGTACGTTTGTTGTTCCTCTGAAGTGGCCACATGTGCTCATCGACGTGATGTATGTGATGGCAGGAACTACCTCGGTGTGCCAGGACAGTCAGCTGCATTCAAGCGTCAACTGCTGGATTTTGTGGGCAACATGACGTGCAAGGGTGAGTTCGTGAGTTCAGTGAAAGGATGCATCTACGAGAGCACCATCTGTTCCGATCAAGGAGTGTGCACATCAGGCTCGTGTCTGTGCTCAAGCGGCTTCCAGGGTCAGTTCTGCCAGTCAATCACTTCGGCTTCAACAACCGATGTACCTCTCGCAGCCATTCTCGGCTCCATCATTCCAGCGGCATTCATCGCTCTCGTCATCATGACATGCGTCATCTTGGCGCTCGTGGCGTGGATGAGGCTGAAGAAGAACAAGGACGACGAGTGGGAAGTCAATGTGGACGAGATCGAAATGGGAGAGCAGCTGGGAGCAGGCGGATACGGCGAGGTGCACAAGGCCGTGTGGAAAGGCACCGATGTGGCGGTGAAGATGATGGTCGGAGGGGAGAACGCAAGTCGCGAGATGGAGAGGAACTTCAGAGAGGAGGTGCGAGTGATGACGGCGCTTCGTCATCCGAACGTGGTTCTCTTCATGGCAGCATGCACGAAACCTCCCAAGATGTGCATCGTCATGGAGCTCATGTCTCTTGGCTCTCTCTACGACGTACGCTTTGCCTTGAGCAATTTCTTCTTCTCCTTGTTGTTGTTGATCGATGCGAATGATGATGATGATGGTGATGATGATGATGATGATTATCTGACTATTGTATGGCATTCACAACAGTTGCTTCACAACGAGCTCATTCCGGACATCCCGTTTGCACTTCGAAACAAGATGGCATACCAGGCAGCCAAGGGCATGCACTTCCTCCACTCGTCGGGCATCGTTCATCGCGATCTCAAGTCACTCAACCTGCTTCTCGATTCCAAGTGGAATGTCAAGGTGATTCACCCTTCTCCCTCATCATGCTTGAGGAATCCACAATGAGCTCGCTGACACCATGAGGTTGATCATCAGGTGAGCGACTTTGGTCTTACCAAGTTCAAGGAGGAGCTCAAGAAGGGAGAGCTGGTGAAAGAAGTGCAAGGCAGTGTGCATTGGACAGCGCCAGAGATCCTCAACGAAGCGATGGAAGTGGACTACATGGTGTCCGATGTGTACTCATTCGGCATCATCATGTGGGAGCTCACCACTCGTCAGCAGCCCTTCTTCGGCATGAGGTACCTTGCCTCTTCATCCCCGCCCTCTCTTCAGCTTGTTGCCTCATGCAGAAACGGATTGTTGATTCACCCTGTTGTGTATGTACGTACAGTCCAGCAGCGGTGGCGGTGGCAGTGATCAGGGACAATGCTCGACCTCCTCTTTCTGAGGACGACTGTCCTGATGTTCCTGCCGAATGGGCCGACCTCATGAGAAGTTGTTGGCATCAAGACCCATCGATTCGTCCTTCCTTCCTCGAAGTCATGACAAGGCTGAGCGCTCTCGGAGGAGACGGGGGCTTGTCATCGCTGACCAAGACGTCGACATCATCATCATCGGGTGGGCCAGGAGGAGAGCGGTTTGGATCGTGGACAACACCGATGGGGTCGACCAACACGAGCAGCTCCAGTGGCTCATCACGCCATCATTCCGAAGGTACCTCATCTTGGTTTTGTTGGCTCTCTTCCATCTAAGTCAGATCTTGGCACAAGATCGAGAGATGGCGACGAGGGCAGGCACTGTGGCACCACCGGAAGGAGAGATGGCCATCGTGTTCACCGACATCACGAGAGCGGCCTCTTTGTGGGAGTTCAATGCAGAAGGCATGCGCGATGCAACGCTCTTGCACAACACACTTCTGCGATCGCTGCTCAAGAAGCACCGAGGCTATGAAGTCGTCTTCCTCAGGTATGTGTGGTGATCTCTTGATCACACCCATCATCAAACATGAGTGTGTGATAACGGTGGATTGCAGGGACAGGAACAGCGGAGAAGGATCGTTCTGCATGGCGTTCCAGGAGGCCACCGATGCACTCGAATGGTGCATGGAAGTGCAACAGGAGCTCATCAAGCTTCCCTGGCCCGATCCTCTGCTCGATCATCCCGGAGCGGCAGAAGAGTGGGGCGACGTTGACGATCGCATCCTGTTCAAGGGCCTGAGAGTGCGCATGGGCGTTCACTTTGGTTCACCTCGCATGGTGCGCGATCCGATGACGCGTCGAGTGGAGTACATTGGGCCAGTGGTCAATGCTGCTGCTCGCATCACTTCGATGACACACGGAGGTCAGATCCTGGTCTCTGGAGCAGCATTCAACAAGGTCAAGGAGAGCGGCGTGGCCAAGGAGCCATCGAGGCTCACCTACCTGGGCAAGTTCGACATGCCTGACCAAGGCACCAGCGGCACCACGAGCAGCGCATCTCGGCTGTACGAGCTCAAGGCGAGGACGCTTGAAGGTCGCTTCTTCGGAGGCATCTCTCGCGAAGGTCACAACGATCGTCACACTGGAACATCATCTTCTACCGGATCGCCTGATGAGGAGGGTTCGAGAAGGAAGGACAAATCACAGGACGCATCAGCGAGATCAAGCGATGATGAGGAGGTGCAGGCGGTGGTGGGAGAAGGGATGATGTTCCAGGAGGACAGGTTCCTCACGTCGGCCAACCTGTGCCGATGGGTGATCGACTTCAACGAGATCGCCATGGGCAAGCAGATCGGATTGGGATCCTACGGCGTCGTGTTCCGAGGCAAGTGGAAGGGCGTCGACGTCGCCGTCAAGAGGTTCATCAAGCAGAAGCTCGACGAGAGGCGCATGCTCGAATTCCGTGCCGAGATGGCCGTGCTGGCCGAGCTGCACCATCCGAACATCGTGCTGTTCATCGGAGCGTGCGTGAAGAAGCCCAACCTGTGCATCGTGACCGAGTTCGTCAAGAACGGCAGCCTGCGCAACATGCTCAACGACACGGCGGTCAAGATCACATGGCACCAGAAGGTGAAGCTGCTGCACTCGGCAGCTCTCGGCGTGCACTACCTGCATGCTCTGCATCCGATGATCGTACATCGCGATCTCAAGCCGTCGAACCTGCTGGTCGATGAGAACTGGAACGTGAAGGTGGCTGACTTTGGGTTTGCTCGCATCAAGGAGGAGAACGCCACGATGACCCGTTGTGGCACTCCCTGCTGGACCGGTACGTTCACATCGGTTTTGATCTGTTCATAATGGTGACATGAGGCTCATTGCAATTGGGATTGATGTGGTGCAGCACCGGAGGTGATCAGAGGAGAGAAGTACTCTGAGACAGCTGACGTGTTCTCATTCGGCATCATCATGTGGGAGGTGCTCACTCGCAAGCAACCGTTCGCAGGTCGCAACTTCATGGGCGTTTCGCTGGATGTTCTCGAAGGTCGGCGTCCAGCCATTCCTGCCGATTGTCCGAAGGCGTTCAGGAAGCTGATGAAGAAGTGCTGGCATGGCCAATCGAGCAAGAGGCCTTCGATGGAGGAAGTCGTCAGTCAGCTGGAGCGCATGGTCGCGGCAGAAGGCGGTGACTCTGTGTAAGTAGCGAAGTACCACTCAGAGACTTAAGAAGGAATTTCAAACATGATATCCTTAAGCATAGGCAATGCTACGAATACCATCAAATCCATCCAAGTGGAAACGCTAGTCATCTCCTCATATATCACCGAACTGTATGATCTCAGCCACCTTTCAGGTGTAATGCACCGTTAAACACACCATGAAATCAGGCCAGAAGAAATAAATAATCTGCTTCAATACCTGCACATGAATGTATCTCATTTGTACAAATTCTTGGTTGTATGACAGCTTTTATTCACTAGGTGGTTAAGACCTGCATAACAGTTTTGTTTGGCCTTTGTATATTTCTGTCTCCTGCAAGCTTGATCAAAGCTGAGTGCCACTTTACCCCGATCTCTAGAGCTTCTACAAGGCAGTGTAGAAGTAGAGATCGCCAACGCGCTCCTTGCCATCGAAACCACCGAAGAGGACAAATTGTCCTCCTGCCAATGCAGCACCAGCGAGCCAGCCGCGTGGCGTGGGTCTGTATGTATACAGTAGTTGAGATCAGCAATCTACATTGCGCTAACAGAGATAACTTCCCACGTACACTTCCTCGCCTTGCGAGTGTTTCTTACTCCAGCTGTTCGTGCGTACATCAAAGATGAAGGTCTCGTTGCTGTAATCACCTGCACCCGCATGTCCTTGAGTCGCTGTTTAAATAAACAGACGCGACCATCTCAGCACTCTGTCGCTTCATCTCCAGGATGCTGCAGGATATGCGTACAGGGGTCGACCTCGCCACCGAAGAGGAATAGCTGATGATCATTCAAGACAGCAAAAGCAGCGACACTACGTGCGGTGGGGTGGTCGCCCTCTGCAGCAACAGTTTCCCACTTGTGTGTCTGCAGATCGTACGCCCAGAAGTCATCCATCTCGCGTCCGCAAAACCCTCCTGAAGGTAAAGATGGATTAGACATATGAGTTGTAGTGTCTAAAGTGTACATGACGTACCGAACACGTAAACTTTCGACGCGGTAGCAAAGAGGGCCGGCCCACCGCGTATACTGGGCCTCTCTTCGGCGGCTGGAAGCTCCTGCCACTGCTCCTTCTCGGTATCGAAGACGAATAAATCGTTCAATCTGTTTCATCGATGGTTGGAAACAGTTATGATTCTCTCTCTCCCTTCTCCATTCATTCTCAATCTCGGCTCCATCTTCCATCCTCAACTCATCCTCAACCTCCACTATTCAACCCTAAACCTACACACTGCCATCAGCATTTTCCATCAGGCAGGGAGAGGAAGGTGAGGTAAGTTCAAACCGGCCGCCAGTGCCACAACCACCGAACACATAGACGTGGTTGCCGTATGAAGTCATCGAGTGGTAGCTGCGCGCGGGCGGACCTCCGCTGGCCTCTATCTGCATTCATCAACGAAGATCAATCACGAAGAAGGTTACCATGGCGCCGACCTGGTGTTGGCATGTATGTTGTGTACCTCTCTCCAGCGCGCCGAAGGCACATCAAACTCCCACAGATCACCTGCATTCATATTCGTTAGGCCACATACAATCATCTTTTCTATCTCTTCTGAAGCGGGAGCGCACACCGAGAGAGGTATCGGCCTGATCGACTCCCGTGCGTCCACCAAACACGTAGAAGCGCTCGCCGACGCTGGCCGCCGCATGTCCAACACGAGCCTGCGGCGCCGGCGCAGCAGACGCCAGCCGGCTCCAGTGTCCCGACGCCACTTCGAGCACGTGAACTGCATTGTCTATCGGATGACGCGGCTCGTCTTCTCCACCGAAGGTCGCCACCTTGCCCGCACCCACTGCTACAACTCTGAAGTGGTCACACAAAAGTTATCGGTTATATATTTGTTTGAAATCGAAACCTAAATACGGAAAAAGAAAATATATAATAAACAGAAACAAATTTGTGTACACGTGAGAGCTACGCCCTGAGGGCACAGCCCCGGTCTGCGCGGAGCTGTGCCATCCGCTTGTTCTTGTCGCCATGGCTTCTGGTGTTCGATCTCCTTTTCCTTTTCCTTTTTTTTTCTTTCTATTTACTGTACGGATCTACTTTGACTACCGTGTCAAGGCAGGAGGCAGACATCCTCTGGCTGTGTCATGTCCGTCAGCAGCTGCGATCGCCTCTCCTTTGTGACTAACTCAGACACGGTCATGACTTGTGCCCTAACAGAGCCGCCATGATGAATTATTATAATAGACAAAGAAATAAATATGATAATTCACATCTCTTAATGAGCTTTTTAATAGTTAATAAGATGAAAATTAAAAAGATAAAAATAAAGAGTTTTTGATTTATATAAATAATATAAGTAATCTTCATCTTTAAGATTATATGTTTACACTAGATTTATATTACTGCTATTTCAGTCAATGAGCTTCCTGTAGTTACTACACACTTTTACAAAAAAGAAGATCAAGAACATGTTTATCTAGTAATATAATAAGTAACATAAGAAGGGGCCAAAAAGATTTTAATTTTTAATGCTATCACAAAGTAGTCTTCTAGTCAAAATGAATGATTTAATTATTAATTAGTGATAAATAGGTCAACCATTTAAAATCTATATTATTTTTGAAATTTTGGTGTAATTCTCACAACACACACTAAATCTCTTAAAGGGGAAAAACTGCATGAGAATTCCATATAAGTAATGTAAACCTCCCAAGGAGTAAAGGCACAGATTTGTTTCAAGATGATGGCATTTCAACAGCAAGGGCACCTCATCACCAGTTTCATGGTATGCTTTCTTCCTTTTAAAAAGGGGCTTGAAGACACTTTGCCCCTTCTCTAATTTAATATCTTGTTGTCCAAGAAAGGGATACAAAATCAATTATTTTGATACCTGCTTTATTAATTAGAAAGATGTGCATTTGTTGTAATTTCTTGTTTTATCTTGGTTTGTTGTTGGTGTGTGCTTTTGCTGCTAGAGTGGAGCATTTGAGTATTATGTGTGTTGAGGAGAAGATAGTGACCCAAGCTGATAAAGGTGGTGGCTGTTCTTGCTTATCACCTTTGTTTGTTCATGTTTTAAAACGCCATCTAATTTAATAATCTTCAAACTTAATTATTCCACTTCATCTTAAATCTGCATGAATGCCAATATAACAAAAATGGACTTGCCTTGCTCAACTTTCTTATCCACTATTCTATCATTCTCTCAAAGGTAAAGCAAGTATAAGTCCAGGTTCTTACTTCCTAAAGTACAAGCTAAAAGCTCCACATTACTTCTCTTAACCTTATTATCATAAATCATAAAACCTTTTACACACTATTATGCTTAAATGCAAGCAGCACTCATTGTGGTTGCTCCACCCTGGTCATGGTCAAGCCCTTCTCATTCCCTTGTCCCTACCTCTCTGGTGATCTCAGATGAAGTCCACTCCAGAATGCTGATAGATCCTTGATTTCAACCTCACCAGCCAAATGCCACCTGCTTTGTTGCCTTCACTATGACATGTTCTGCTTTGTTGGCAGCCAAACAAATTTCAAAAAACAAATCGAAATCATTTCAACTTTATGAAATCAAAATGATGTTTAAAATGAAGATCTATAAGGATTATAGTAATGGCAGGATGATAAGGTACTTCTTTGACTTGCATGTTGTTGTTGTTGTTGGTGCAGAAAAAGAAAATGGTATGAGAGCAACATCATACAGCAATAAATACCCTACCAATCTCCACTCCTCTTTTTCAATCCAAAATGCATTTTGTTGTCCCAGTGTTTCCTGCCTGATTAACCTGGATAATACTACCCAGGCCTTATCCTAATTCTCCCAGGAGTACTTTGGGAGTTTTCCTCTCACATAGGAGATTTCCATCAGACTTTGGGAGTTTTCTAGTAGTGCCTAATGTTAGAGAAAACAACCGTGCTAAACCACCTCGTTTTATTTCTCTTCTTCCTGAGTAACGTTTTCTCAATATTTTCTTTCTACTTTTCTTTGTTAGCTTTGCCTGCTTCACATTCCATTCCAACACTTGTCCTATTTGGTAACTTTCTAGAGTTGTGTGATGGGGGTGGGGCGTTGATGGATGCGTCCGCGGATCATTTTGCCATGAAGGAAGTCGCCCTCTTCGATGACGCCATCGGGACGCCGGATCTGGCCGTGTATGAGGTGGCCATCACGCCATTCACCTTTTTGCTCAATGCCCGAGGCACGGTCACGCACGATGCCCCGCCGCAGCTGATCCCGCTCAAACTCACCTTCCAGCTCTAAATCGCCAACCCATCCACGTCCCTTGAATGAGTCTGGTGATTCCTGACTGCCCCATTCACCTTCGAAGATGCTACCATTGGCTAGTATCAAGATGTCAAGGTGAGAGGTGGGAACCATGAATCCAAGAAAGGTTGAAGTCCATACCAAGCATACGCTTGCCCTTGATCAATCTACCCTTGGACCATTCGCCTTCGTCTACAGTGCCGTTGGGACTCTTGATCTTGCCTGAAGGATTGATGGAAAAGGGTGAGAGCAAAAGGGTAAATAGAAACGCAGCAAGACAAACCTGCAAACCGATCGCCCTCGTGGTCCCAAATGCCCTCAACTTCACTACCATCAGCCAGTTGCTGCCTGCCCTTGATGAGGAACCCTGGCATGTAATCAAGGAGATGGAGAGTGAGCACAGCATTGTAGACGGGAGGGGAACACCCCAGTAGGTACCATGGATAAACTCGCCCTCTTCTTCGAACGGGCTAGGACCGGATTGGGAGCGCAGGCCGCGAGTCAGCATGCCAAACTCATCAAATTCGCCATCGTATACCACCTCTCGTTCTGACCCATCTTGAGGATCAAGGATGGTTACCACTCTACGACCTCGACGAAGTACATTGCCCTCGAATCGACCCTCAGAAAGCTCCGCCACCCGCTCGCCAGGCATTGGGTCTTCGGCTTCACGTTCTTCCCTGTTTTTCTTCTCTTCTTCACTGATTTCACTTTCGTGATGGTGCTCTTCGGCCTTAGATAGCGATGTTGTCTTGTCCTGGAACTGTTGTTGTGGCGCATCGGTGGTTTCGAGATGCGTAGCATCTGCTGATACTGGCCGCGGTCTATCGCTGATGTTCCTGAGGAGAACGGTAAGGCGCCCTACGAATGCCCCACCATCTTTCCATTCGCCCACCATCACGCAGCGATTGTTTTCGCTCGAGTTGACGAACTTGCCTCGGCTCAATGCGCCTTGAGGTGTCCACTCTCCCGCGTAGACTCTCCCATCGCTCATCTATGGATTTGCAGTTTATCAGCCTTCTGAGCACTCAAAGCGAATAGAGGAAGAGAATCATACGCGGAGAGTGCCACGGGTACGGATGCCATAGTGGTACTCGCCATCGAATTCAGCGGTCAGACCACCATTCAGGCGCAACCGCTCTGTGACTTGTCCGTGTGGTACACCCTCTACCCACTCACCATCGATTTCCGTCCACTTGTCCGCGCCCACACTTCTGCCTTGCCCTGGCACGCAATCATCAAGTCAACCAAGAACATCGACACATCTTCGAAGGAGCATGCGAGTACCATGCGGAACTCCATTATGCCAGTGCCCCTCGTGGTAGGAGCCATCGGGTTGAATCAGCACTCCTTCTCCGTCGGGTCTCATTCCTTCATTCACCTGTGCAGCATTCAATCATCACCATCGCGATCATCAAGTAAGTTGATGATCAACAGCATTCCTCTTCCGTTCCAATGCTGAGTGCTATGAAGTGCTCTATGTACGTCACCTCGCCTTGGTAATGGGTTCCGTTCTCACCGCGCACGCTCACCACCTTGCGCTTGACGCCTCCGCTCTCCGCAGCCGCCGGCGGCGGCTCAGCGGATCCTGATACCTCGGCCGCACGACCTCCCGACGACGGCGGAGATGCCGTTCCGCTCATCCAGAACCGTCTACCGCCGGCGTCCAGCCGCGCACCCGCAGCCGCCAGCCAGCACCGATGCTGGTTGTGGGTCCGCAGCAGGCCACCACCAGTGTGGTCTATCGTCTGCCCTGCGCGGTCACAGTGCAGCTGAAGGCGGGCAGCTGCCGGGGTTTTCCGTGAAGACCAAAAAAACCTGCTGGCATGTTGACCACCGTGTGCTGGGGTAGCATGCAGCCTCCGAGCCAGCACTTCCCTGCGTCTCATTGAGTTCTTCGGACGGCGCAAGGAACAAAAAATAAAAATAAAATGTAGGAATGCATGGTATTTAGGATAATTCCAGAGATTCCTGTTATTTGAAACGTTTTCAAGTGACACCAAAAGTGCAACACATTCTTCAGACATGAGACGTAAAGCCAACAGTTGGCTAGGCTTGTGAGAAGGACTGTTTCTTAACTACTCCACGCCAATGAAGCATGGCCGGTAAAGCATATCCTGATATGGCCATGATGATCGGTTGGGAACGGAGTTGTGCATGAAAAACAGCCAACAACTAAACGAGGTGACGAATTGTCACCATATCAGATTCCACGAAGCACATCAATGCCCCCAGCTGGTAAACCGCGGTTCCAGCCAATGACGTAAGGGGCTCACTGTACTGGGTACTCCGTTCAGTGACCCCACAAGCCACACTATCCGGTTCGTTTCTTTTATCGCGCTAGAGTCAACACCACAGCACCAGAACCACCCTACACTACCAAGACATGCAGCAGCCTAACTGGGGAGCCCACCGTCCGTGGGTACGTGAGACACCATCATGAAGTCTCTAGAGTCTGGTGCTTATGACCCTAAACTTTGAACTTCTTTGTGTCAACAGTTCGCAGCGTGCTATGGCACTGACGCTGGCCTCATCGCTCAGATCCAGGGTACAAATCTTTTGAATCTGGTGTAGAAATATTTATTTGTTTTATTTATTGGTGTATTATTTTAAATAATAGTAATACCAATTTAGAATAATAATATTACTTGAATTTTAAGAGGTAACAAATATTTAGTATTTATTGCAATTATAAATGACGAACGACTTTGAACAGGGTGGTTCTATCACGTGGACACTGACAGGAGTGGACAGCTGGACCAAAACGAACTGGGCCGCGCTCTGCAGCAGGCCGGGGTACGTGTACCTTTGATACTGCCGTGCAGGGTTCGGTGAAGCGTCACCACTGCACGTGTTCATCCGTGTTGAGGTTCACCTTCATTGTTGTGGTGCAGGTCAACCTGGGTCCTTCCACGCTGAAGCGCCTGATGCAGACTTTCGACTTGGACAGGAGCGGCCACATCGGAGTGAATGAGTTCGTGCTTCGGTCACCTCTTGTGTTCAGTGCAAGTGACACTTTCTGCTAACACCGAAGTCTTTGATATTGGACAGGTTCGTGTGCCTGTACCAGTTCATTCTGTCCATCCGCAATGCGTTCCAAGCTCAGGATCGCGATCGCTCTGGCAAGCTTGACAACTGTATGGACATACTCTGAGCCGCAAGTCGGTAGTGTGTACAAGTGACTGATCGTCTTGTTGTCGTTGTTTCAGGGGCCGAGATCTCTACTGGTTTGGCCATGGTCAACTTCCCGCTGAGTCCGCAGTCCCAGATGGCTGTGCTCTCTCGCTTCGATCTCAACCGCACAGGCCTCAACATCGATGGCTTCACTGAGGTCGCCCTGTTCCTGGCCTCCCTCAAGTACTAACCTTTCCCTCCTTACTCCCTGCTCCCTACCATGCTAACTTGATCACACATTCACAGGAGCTACTTCGACTTCTTCGCTCACGCTTCCGCCGTGACGCAACCTGGCCAGCCGCCCAAGTCTACTGCGCCTGGTACTCAGGCCAGCAGCACGATCACGATCAACTTCGATCAGCTCGTTGCCGCCACGCCCTACTTCCAGTAGACCACACAACCAAGGCCAAGCTGTTTCGAATTCCTTGTCCGCACAGCTTTGTTCACCGTAATCGATTAAGAATTTGAAAAATGTTCCAAACTTTTCTTTTTACCACTTTGCCAATGATGCGCAGGACGAGCACGGCTACCCTCAGGACTGCCTACGCGCAGTTGCCAACGATGGCGGCGGGGACTGCCCGACCACTTACCGCGACAGGTCTGACACTGATTCGCGGCACGGCATCTTCGTCTGCGCCACTTGTGCGTCTGGAAGCCGATCATCACGATGGCCGACCTTCAGGTAAAAGATCCGATCGAGTCTTGGTGATGATCATGTCATAACAAAATATGGATCCATATTTATTATTCAATTTATCCATATTACTCAATTTTGAGGTAAACCTCCGATTAAATCTAGCTATATATGAAAATGAAATTTTAATACTCCTGTTATTTTTCTTTTAAAGAGGATTTTCCACTTAATTTAAATTAATTTATTTTAAATTATTTCCTTTTCGGAAGTTCTTTTTTTGATTTTAAGACTTACCCCCTTGGGTACCCAGGTGTGTACGTGATGACTCTGAATCGGCCGGACAAGCTGAACGCCCTGACGGAGGCTGTGGGAGAGGAGTTCCGCGCTCACGTCGCGCACTTGGCCACGCTCCCCGCGCGCTCGCTCCGCGCGGTTGTTCTCACGGGCGCTGGACAGGCCTTCTCTGCCGGGTGCGGATCATTCTTCCTCTTCTTCTTACAATCATCACGATCATCAAGAGCAGGTGTGCGGCTGCGCTTTATTGGTGAGACTGACTTGCATTGCGCGCAGAGGAGATCTGGACTTCCTTCTGGATCGCACCAGGACGCCTGCTGATGAGAACACGGAGATCATGCTCAAGTTCTACAAGAGGTACGTGGAGTGATTCTGAGCAAAGTATTGACTTGAGCATACCGTAAATGACTTACGCTGCTGCAGGTTCCTCTCACTTCGCAGCTTACCGGTGCCTGTAATCACCGCAGTCAACGTATATGAGTACCATGTCTTCATGCGCGCTCTTGATCAATTCTAGCTCACATTTGTCAAATCCTCCAGGGAGCTGCAGTGGGCGCCGGCTTCTGTCTGATGATGAGCTCTGATCTGCGAATTGCTGCGAAGGACGCCAAGCTTAGCGCCAATTTCGTCAAGCTGGGCCTTCACCCAGGTATTATGTTTGCCTGAAGACCCTATTGTTTCATTCCTCACTTCGTGATTGCATTGCAGGCCTCGGCGCCACACATTATATGCCCCTGGCTCTAGGCTCGCAAGTAGCTAACCGCTTGCTCTTCGTACGTTCCGTTTGATCTCCTCCGAGTGCTCCGCTCCAACGGACGGAAGAAGCACTCTAACCTTCTCTTATGTTTGTATCAGACTGGTGAAACGGTGACGGGCGAGGAAGCAGCACGGCTGGGCGTTGTGATGGAAGCCGTGGAGAAAACCGAAGTACTGCCCCGAGCGCTTTCACTTGCTCGCACGATCGCCTCGAACTCTCCAGTGGCCGTACAGCTTCTCGTGCGTACTCTTCGCCACAATGATGATGAACGTACGATCAGTCATCCCCGCTTGCGCGAGGTTTTTCTGTTCCTTACTCTGCCGCCCTCTAGGTCTTGAAAAGGCCCTGCTCCGCGAAGCCGATGGACAGGCACATTCCTACGCCTCCAAGGACCTTCTTGAAGGCCTCAAGGCCATCCGTGCCAAACGGCCTCCCTCGTTCTGAGTAACTGTACTTCAGTTTCGCTTAACTGCTAATAATTTTAACCAAGAAGAGCTGCAGTTCGATCATGAAGGCAGGGCTGGCGGCGTTGGAGGTGTTGCTGCTGGCGTTCCTTGCCATCAGCACGGTGTACGCAGCGCCGGAGCAAGACCGCATCAGGCGAACCTCGTTGCACGCGCATGACGTGGCATAGACGTGGCCGCTCTGCAGTACGACGCAAGCGATCAGGTGGGCGGCTACGTCCGCAAGTGGAAGCAGCTGGCGCTGGTCACGGTGCGCGGCGCAGGGCACATGGCCCCCAGGTTCCAGGCGATGAGGGCCTACAGCATGCTGCTTCGATTCCTCGATGGCTCCTTCCGGCCGTAGAGATCTCCCAGCTCAGAGCGTGTAGACTAGTGTTGGACTCGATATGCTACGTGGAGTGGCAGAGCAATCGCTGCAGACCTCCTCAGATGGCCACATCGCTGGGCGGGTGTGCTGACGCCGCTGGACGGCACATCTGTTGCCCCTTGCCCTTGAGAAGAAGAGGAATGAAATGGAGATGACAAACACGAAGTAAGACTCAGAAATGGAGAAGAAGATCGTGTACCTGGCGAGGTTGAGGACTGCAGAAGGATGGCTGAACGTGGTTGAGTGGGCCGTCATCACTTTCGACATGCTCTTGGATGCTGCCATGGTGATTGTTCAATAGGCGTTCCACCTCGCTCCGGTCATCTGGAGGTTCTCCGATGGGCGCGCCAACGGCTGCCCGTGGCGACGTTCACGAACGGCGGCCAAGGCTAGCATCGAGTGGTAGAACCTTCAGATGGCCACCTTGAGCTGCTAAAGAAGCTTAATCGGAGAAGGATCGGACTGATCCAGAACCAACGGATGGGCCTGGAATCAAGAGTGCAGTGTCGGACAGCCGTAGATGGCTTCATTCGATAGCTCTCTCCCCGTTCCCGATCGACTATACCGAATGGAATACGCGGCCCTGGGTAAGACCCAGCATCCCACAGTAGAGTGTATATTCTTGTACACAAGCGCATATTGAGAGGTATTCTTGATGCATCTCGTGTCGACCAATACAGCCCACTGTTGCAGGCACGAGATCTATATGAGAGCCTAACAAGCCCAACAGGCAGGACAACCAACTGGCGATTTACAGTCGGAAAATTTAAAACATTCCCACCCTCGGGCTATTTCAATTCTTTACATTCCTCAGGTGCGATGGAACTTGTCCCACGCCTTTTTCTGTGCCGTCTTCTGGTGTATTGTTTCGGAGACGCCGCTACCTAGAGAAGTCCCACGTTTGCGCCCAAGCTCCTCAACCTCTCTCCGCCTGGGCCAAGCATCCTTTTGGGCCAACGTCATCAGCCTCAGGACCTGAGTATCCTCGCTTATCGCGTCGTCGTCCTTCTTCGTTAGGCCGGTGGCCCTTCCATAATGAAGCGCTGCGCTCGGGCGCTGCTTGTTGCGATCCTCTTTGTCGTCTCGTGTTTGATCGCCAGCACTCATGGGGGTCAGTTCATCAACTTCCCCGCTGGTGGCCGCGCGAACAAGGTATACCACGCTACCACCACTCAGCTCCTCTCCTCCTGGCTTGGAGTGTCTGGTCATCTTCTTCTTTTCTTCAAGATGAGCGAGAAGTATAGGAACATCTTACTTGATTCTTCTCCTCGCTCTTTATTCGTCTTCGCTCTTTTTAGTTATCGTTTTCGTTCTTTTTTCTGCACTGACGACTGATGGCACCCATTTTTCTCCTCCAACAAAAACAATGGACAGCTCTACATCCCTTCGCGCACGAACGAGCCGGCGCCGCTCTTCGTGATGCTCCATGGGTGTACGCAGAACCCGACCGACTTTGCCACTGGTACGCCCCAACGCACTCACCACGACATCAAGAGCAACCAACTCACAGATGGATGCACTCACCTTTGACACACGTGGAATAGGAACCAACATGAACACCTATGCTGAAAAGTACAACTTCTACGTGGTCTACCCTGAGCAGCCCTCGTCGGTGCACTCCAACAAGTGCTGGCGCTGGTACCACTCTCCATCTCTCAATAAGTGTTCCACGCAGCTTTGATCGAATCCTCTCGTGTCTTCCTCTCACTGTGCTCCCCAATGCGCGGTGATCTAGGTTCGATCCGGGCAGCCAGGGGCGGAACGGCGATAACCAGGTGATCGCTACCATTGTCAACGATGTGATCGCCAAATACAACATCGCGCGGTCTCATATGTTCGTGGGAGGCCTTTCGGCCGGCGGTGCCCAAGCCGTACTGGCCGCAGCTGGTACGATAAGATCTCTTGACTCACCACTTCGCACCGAGACTGGTCAGCTGACTTTGTCTATTGGCTGGATCGGATAGCCTATCCGGAGCTATACGCTGGTCTTACCGTTGGAGCGGGTCTGGAGTGGAAGGCCGCCACGACGGAGTTGGCCGCTTTTTCGGCCATGTCCAGCGGTGGCCCCGACCCCAAGCAGCAGGGCGCTGGCGCGTACAAGCTCGAGGGCTCGGCGGCGCGCCTCCAGAAAGTGATCGTTTTCCACGGTACCTCCGACTACACGGTGCAGATCGTGAACGGCAAGCAGGTGGTCTCGCAATGGGCCACCACGCTCGACTACGTGCTCGGCGATGGCCAGTCTCGTGGCTACTTGACCAATGTGCCTACCACGACTACCAAAGGACAGGTCTCCGGTGGCAAGGTACTCCTTGCTTTCTCTTACCTCACAATGTTGCCCCTTTACTGAACGCACTCGTGGTCTTGTCTTCAGGCGTACACCTTGTACGAGTATGCCGACACCAAAACAGGGCAGGTTCAGATGAAGTTCGTTGAGGTAACTGGAATGGCCCACGCCTGGAGCGGTGGCTCATCTTCAGGCTCCTTTACCGACCCGGGCGGTCCGAACATCAGGTACTCTTCCACATCATCCTCGCGTATCAACGGAATGAATCCAACCGTTCTCTAATGCATTGACAGCTCCATGATGGTGGAGTGGTTTTTGCTGGCTCCAGCGAATGGCACAACCACTACTGGCGGTACCACAACTGGAGGTACCACAACTGGAGGTACCACGACTGGAGGTACCACGACTGGAGGTACCACAACTGGAGGTACTACTACAACGGGAGGAACCACGACCGGTGGAACGACCACCGGTGGCGGCGGAACCACTACCGGAGGAGGCAACTCAGTCACCTTCAAGGCCATAGAACGCGAATCAGGTTATGTTAGCATCATTCCGGCCGACGGCTTTGGCAGCGACGTCGCCAAGGTTGGAGATAAGGGTATGATTATTCAAGAACACTCAGCTATTTGTAGTCCTCATTACAGGGGTTTGATGCTGACGTGTATCTACTCTATTGGTGACAGGTTTCTACAATACTGACTCATTCAGGACCATTCTCTCCTTCGATACATCTTTCCTGTCTCCTGACTACACCGTGACTCGGGCCGTTCTGCGAGTCTACCGCAAGTCTCTCACAGGTACCATCAACAGCATCAAGGTAGACATCAAGCAGGGCTTCTTCGGTAGCAGTCAAAATCTCGAGTTGGTACTTGTCAATCCTACTTGATGTCCTGCTGATTCTCTTTAACACTCATCGCCCATTCGCACGCGCAGAGCGACTACTACGATCCGGCAAGTGCGACCGACGTGGCCACTCTCCCTGTTCCGTCGAGCGACGGAGCCTTCAGCGAAGTGGATCTGCCCACCAAAATTCTCACGCTGATCAACTCCCAGGGCGGCAACAGCAACGCCCGCACGCAGCTGCGTCTGCGCGCACAGACCACCGCCTCGTACAACGCCAACACGCTCACCGTCGACGCTGGCGATTCAGTCACGCCCGGCAATGATGCCGCACTCATCGTTCACTACGCCGTCAAGGGCTTCTTTGCCGCCGACGACAGTGACGAATTCGCGTGGGACTCCTGAGCTTTGAGGTTGTAGTCATGTCCTGTGATCGTCCTGCATTCTTCATCAGATGTGTAATTAATACGGATATTTTGTGTCCTTTTTTCGTCCGTCAACGTGTATTTCAGATATATCTCTTCAATATATTTCAATATTTTATTTTAATATCCCGTCCTGTTTGTAAAACGTGCGAAATAAGGAGTGTGGTGACCAGGCCGTGGCCGTGGACACACTCGCCACAGCCCTTGGAACCACAGAGCGGAAATGTTTGATTGGTCGGCGCAAGTCTACAAATAAAGAATTTGGTAACGTTCTTTTTTGGTCAACAGCTGAAGTGAAAGAAAGAAGCAACAACCAACAAGAGAGAAGAAACCAAGCCAAGATGAGCGGTAGAGCCAGCAAGTGCGGTGTTTGTAGCAAGACAGCCTATCCCCTGGAGTCGGTGACCACCGATGGGCTCACCTTTCACAAGAGCTGCTTCCGTTGCGACCACTGCAAATGCACTCTCAAGTACGTCGTCCTTCGTTTTCATTGCTTTCGTTTTTCGTTCTTCATCTTCGTTTTCGTTTTCGTTTTCGTTCTTTGCATGAAGAAGGAAAACAAAGGCAGCTAACGCGTTTCTCTTCTTCTTTCTTCTAGGTTGGGCACCTACGCCTCCCTGAAAGGCACGCTTCCCCACAGACTTTCGGCGACTGTCCTTTTTGTGAATACTAACATGGGTGGCATGCAGGCAAATTCTTCTGCAAGCCCCACTTCAAGCAGCTGTTCCGCCTTAAGGGTAACTACGATGAGGGCTTTGGCTCTGAGCAGCACAAGATGAAGTGGGTTCATGGAGGTAAAGAAAGGACAACTTACGTCACGTGTCGCTTTGTGTTTGCTTCGAGCATCTGAACAATTCTGACTAATTGATGGCTGACGACATTGGACAACAGAGCACGCTCCGGCCGCGGGTGCGACAGAAGAACCCGAGGCTGCGCCGGCTCCTATTCGTCAGGAGGAGATACCCGCTGGCACACCCAGTCTCTCTGGTACCATGACAGCGATATTCATTCATGGTTCAACTGATTGACTCATCTGGTCTCCTTTGTGGACAGGCCTTACTCTGGAGGAAGTGGAGGCAGCACAGCAAGAGTTCAAGAAGTACGACGCCGACTCCAACGGCGTTATCGACAAGCAGGAGCTGGGCAAGCTCGTGAAGGTATGTTTTGAGGGTGCATGGTGTCTATCTGACTAGAGTGCAAGTTCTGATTATGATTTCCCGTCCAGGATGTGATCACCCATCGCGGATTGACTCTGTCCGACGACGAGCTGCAGGCTCTTGTGAACCGCCAGTTCGCGGTACCCTCTATTCTCCTGTTCTGCTTATGACGTCTTCCTCACACTAATCGTTGACTACTACCTTCCTGTAGGCCACCGACAAGGACAACAGTGGAGGCATTGATGAAGTGGAATTCCTTGTGCTCTACTCCAACTTCGTGCTGGAGAAGGGTCATTGAGCATCACATTTGCGGCTGCCTCACGTACATCAAGATGTTACACTGGAGAACTCTTAACGAGAGGAATGTAGTGTTGTAAGTTGTATTATCGGACTGCCAATGTGAACTGGACTCCCCTTAGCGCTGTGTCGCACTCCAGCGCCTGAAAGTGGGCCAGCCCTCTTTATATCTACTGGGAGTGGGGAGAGATAACTATCTTATGGGATCTTGGGCAAAAGAAGGACAGGGGAGAGGGCCCGAAGTCAGAAGTAACTGGTGGATGGTGGAAGACAAGACTGTCAACTAGGTGTTGAAAAGACTAGATCCCTAATTTCCTATGAAGTATGCATTTTATAAGATGTTTAGAGTGAAGAAGAGTGAGTAAGAGACCATAAATGCAGTTATTGATCTTTAGATATATATGATGCACCCCCTTATCTCAGGACAAGCATTTTCGGTTGAGTTATTTTTGGGAATAAGGGAAATTCGATGGAAAAGCAAAAAAGAGAAATGGACAAAATCCCCACATTATTGCTGGCTCATTTTCAAGCCGAGTTTTTATATTCAGCTCAAATGCCCATTGGTGCGACGTTTCGTTTGCTGTCGACAAAGTGACACAAACGCCGGACCGGTGGAACAAGGACACGACAGCAAAAGGGTTCCCAAAGCCTGCAAGGGGGAGGCCTCAGTCAGTCAGGCGATGATGGAGGAGGTGCTACCAAATGAGGTCCTGGTGCGCATCGCGTGGTTCCTCTCCCCACCACAGCTGTGCGTGCTCGCCCAGGTCTCTCGGGTACGACTCGCCTGCAACCGATGAAGGGATAATATTTTTATAATTGTCCGAACATTATTGTTTTTTATATTTATATTTATATTTATATTTTTTAATGAAAGTGTAACTCGTCGTGTTGCGCAGGGTATGAACGCAGTGGCATCGTGCAACATTCTCTGGCGACGCTTCGCCACCGACTCGCCCGCGATGACGTCATCAAGTCAAGGAGGCGAACATGAGGTGATGGAGGGATTCTGGAAGCAGCACTACTTGGAGCGAGTGCGAGCCTGTAAAGGTCATCCTCACTACCATCCCTACTTCTGTCGCCGTATTGCAGGTAAAGGGGCACTGTCTGCCACACGTCATGTGGAATGACTTGAACTAAAGAATGAATGTTGATGTGATGTTGCGGTCCTTCATCAGAGTTGAGATCAGGATGCCCAGAGGAAGCCGTAGATGTGACAAGTGCAATCAGGTCGATATCTGAGCACAGATTCAAGTTGATCATGCTTGGTGCTCCTGGTACGCCAGCCTTTGTCAAGGTTGAACTTGATCTTTGGTTTGAACAACCTGCATTCACAGGAGTAGGAAAGACCAGCTTTTGCTCCCAACTCATGAATCGATGTGTCCTCAATGATCCAACCTATGGAATCATTCCAGCCTTTTTCAGAAAAGACTACTGTATAGGTGGTACGAAGGTTAGAATGGACAGTACGTGCAAACCGCCTCTTTCGTGATCGTCATGTTGAAGTGTGAGATGCGCTGACTCTCCATTAGTTTGGGACACAGCAGGCCAAGAAAAATTCCACTCACTTGCGCCCATGTATTATCGTCAATCAAGCGTTGTCATCATCTGCTACGACATCACTGATCGACAATCGTTCAACCAAGTCGAGCATTGGTACAACGCATTGGGAGTCATCAAGAAACCTTCTGGTGAACCCGACAAAGCCTTTGTGCACGGTGCGTTGATGCATGATCGTGAACCTTGGGAGATCTGTCTGATCGAGTTGGTTCGATGCAGCTATCGTCGGATGTAAACTTGATCTTGCACCAAGCCAGCGCGCAGTTGACAAGGAGGAGGGAATGGAGATGGCCAAAAAGCTGCATGCTTGCATGTGGGCCGAGGTTAGTAACACTGAATACTCTCCAGGTACCGCGAGCCCAACTTTGTTCTTCTCCCCAGTTGGCGAAAAGCTGACCAAAGTTTGCAGTTCGGTCTGTGGTTGAGCATCTGTGTCACTTGGCTCTTCCATGGCCTCTTCCTGGTACATTGTCAACACCAGCAGACACGATGCAGCTCCTTTGTTGGCCTCCCTCCGCTCCATACATGCGTTCAGCACTACACCCTTATCACGGAAGGAAAAGAGAAGAGGAACAAGAGTATTCCACGCTCTCTTGGCTCTCGTACTGTCTATTGCAGTAGGTAGTCTTCCTTTGCCCTCTCTGCCAGAGTCATCCTTGTAAATAAGAACTCTAATTGTCAAGTGTAACACTCTCAAGTTCTCCAGTCTCCTCTTGTTGAGAAGATGATGTAGCTATCATGGTAGGTGTTTGTGCCTCCGGAGGTTCTTGATGGATCGGCTGTGCTGGTTCGGATTCGTCCGGTGAAGGAGGCAAATGTTGATGGATCATACGGAGCAGTTCCAAGCGAGAGCTAGGCACTGCGCCTGGCCGTATGCCACATTTCGTCGTGGCCAAACGCTTGAGGAAGTGCCACGATAGCTTCTCCTGATGAACCAAACGGAAACATTTAAGAATGTGCAACGCACCATGATGATGATGATGATGATGATGATGATGATGATGATGATGATGATGATGATGATGATG